>JAAWXA010000213.1:0-58831 GCA_038090715.1 Florisuga fusca
ACCAACTGGCCCAGCTGTTGGAAGAAAAAAATTCTCTCCAAAAGGTGCAGGAAGATAGGATAAGAAACTTAACTGAGATGCTGGTGACCTCTGCTTCCTTTGCTTCAAAACAAAATGCTAAAGTAAGTGTCTGTTTTAGTTTGTATTTGTTAACTGACATGCTTAGCAAAAGGTTCTATTAAATACATGGGGTTATACTGACAATGAAGAATAAGTTTGATAGGCAACTTCACACAGTTTTTCTTATTTTTAAATGGGTGTCATTTTAAAATAACTTCTGAGTGAGGATCAATTCAGTGTTGCCTTGCAGTGAGCAGACTGCAGAGACTTGAGCTTTTGAATTGTTATGCTTTAGTTTTAATTTTAATAAATCAAAAGCCATCTCTGCTGTTAAAGAACTAGATTGATACAGTAGCTATTCTCTACTTAGTGATTTTGTTTTATTACTTTTTTTGTAAATACATTTTTTGGTTTTTAAAGGCCAAGAGAAGAAGAAGAGTTACGTGGGCCCCTGGCAAAATAAACCAGGCAAATGTAGGCTATTTTGAAGACTTTGAAAAAACAAGGCTAACTGAAACAAAAAAAATGAAAATGTCTCTGTCAGTACTACCAGATGTGGAGAACTGTAAGTATCTTCAGGAAAAAATATGGCAACTCTGCAAAACCTCTTTGAAATGAAAAATAATCCATCTTAATAAATTGAAGTTACAAAACAAATTATTTTGCTAACAATATGAAAGCTACATTTACTTGGCACTATACTTCTCAAATTATGTTCTATAAATCTAGTTTTGAAAGAGTTACCTGTAGCCCATATTTTGTCTGCTAACAAAGAATGCTGCCTGGAAGGGAAGTGGTTTCAGCACAACAACACTGGTAGTTCTGGTACTGGACAGAAGGTTAACTTAAAAAGTCAAAACATGAGTCTTACTATCCCAAGTCAAGTAACGTGTAGCAAATTCCTGTTGGATTATTTTGTGTTATTTAGTTTACCAAAAAACCGAATATCCCTCTGTAGGCTTTACAAGGAAGTTACTTTTTTTGCTTTTTTCTTATAGCATATTAAGGTTTTAATTTATTAAAGTCAAAGGTAAGATCTGTGATGTAAAAGCCAGGGTCTACATATACTTCTGCCATGCAGCCTACCCAAGTCTCCTAGTTACTTGTAGATGTAGCTCAAGTTATTCTTCATACAAATTATCCATCCATCCCATGTTCTCCCCCTAAAAAGGGGGAAGGAGGTGTGTGAAATTCCAGATTCCTCAATGAGAGTTAAGACATGGTTACTCAAAGGTCAGATTTAATTTCTCTGAATTTTAAGGCCTTCTTAGATGAGTGAGGGGACAAAACGTTGAACTGAAGCTAAGAGTAGTTGGAGAGTATTGTTGCTGAACTCCATCTTCTTGATGTTCAATTAAAAACTATTTTTGCTCTGTATTTTTTCCATACATCTTTCTTTTCAGCTATGCTAGAGAATTCTGAACACGACAACCAATTTCAGATGGCTACTGATCAAATGTCAGAGGTGGAGTGGACTGCTGGACCTAACATGAATTGGGTAACAATCTGTATATATGTATAGTGCCTATATATATATATATATATATAAGCTTCTCAATAAGTTCAGACCTATTTTTATGTTAAACACTGATTTTCTTCTGTATGTCTGAAGAGTTATTATAAATAGTTAAAAATAAGTCTCCTGGTCATCTCTAAAGTTTTGGGCTGGTTCTGTCTATGGTTTTGTGGTGAATGATCCAGTAAACTTTGGGGGTTAAAACAGGACTAGTCATGAAAAGACAAACAGCAAGGAATATGATATTAAATTTCCTTGATCTTGTGGATCAGTTAACTGATAGAGATTCTTTTTTTTAGACTCAGAAAGACTTTGAAGAATCTGTGCAGCTCTGTGAAGCATTAGCACTGGAAAAGGTAAAGTCTGTTCTGTGTTTTCTAGAAATAAAAGTGATATTCCAACAGCAGCTTCTAAAGTTTCTTGTGCTGCTTCTTCAGGATATTGCTGTAAATGAGGTCAATGTCCTGCAAGCCAACTTTAATAGCCTAGTATTGGAAAATGAGCAGTTGAAATTAGAAATAAATGAAATGAAGGAGAAACTGAAGGAAAAAGCAGAAATGGATGAATTTGAAGCGCTGGAAAAACAAACACAAAAAGATCATGAGGTAAGATGCATTGAAATACAGAGAAGAGTTCTTCATGCTGAAATGTTTTCTAGAGTTTATTCAGTGTACATATACTTGGATATTGATTCACAAACATGGTGTTAGAAACTGTTTGGCAATAGAATGAATAAACCCNGGGGAGCTGCCGCGAGGCGGCGCGCGGGCGGCGGCGACCGTTAACGGACGGGAGGGAGAGGAGGCGCCCGGGGGGCAGCGCGGGAGCACCGGACCGGACCGGACCGGACCGGACCCGACTGGACCGAACCGGTTGGTAGCTAGATGGCTACCTCCTGATAGGGGTAGAGGCTCTCGCCCCGTGGGTGTGTGGTGATAGCCTGGGCAGGCCTCACGTGAAGGTAGAGCTGTGAGGAGGTGAGGGGGGGTGTGTGTGACTAATAATGCACGGCTTATATTTATAGGCTTTATATTACCTGCTGAGTAATAGGTAATATAAAGAGGTAATATAATAGGTAATAGCCTGTTGAGGTAAAGTTGCAATTCTTGTCGAGAGTCTTAAAAATATTGAGGTAAATGACTGAGAATTCTTCGTGTGGATGATGTTTTCATATGGTATCGTAATGATAACATTCTAGGATTCTAACTCCTATGAGGTGGGATAACGTGAGCACGGAGGGGTTTAGTGTTCCAGGGCCAGGCCTATCTGCCTCATGTTTGGCAGTAGTTTGCACAGAGCAAGCTCTGTCTCAGAGCATGTTATTTAGTTTGATTTAGTTTTGTCAAGGAGACTGGTCATTTTGGCATAGAAAACTGCCCTTGCACAGCCAGGTGAAAAAAAAGGAAATGTGCAGCCACTATGAGTCAAAACAACAACTCAGCCAAACCTGAAAACTCTTGCCTTAATCCCTTGGTCGCCTGTCCAACACCTTTTGGTTGCAGATGCTTTGCCTCTGTTCAGTGCATCCATCAAGTGCTAATAGCACAGAGCACAGGCATCTTTTGAAGCAGCACAATGCTTCTACAGTGTGTATCTTTTTTCCTACAAGGTGTATCTTTTTGTATCACCTCTGTTACCTGATGAGTGTAGTTCTCTCTCCTCCTTTCCTGTACAGAAACCCCACCTTATCTGCCCATATCAACTGTGCACTTCTAACTCAGAATTTGCAATAAGTTTTCGGGGTAAGTTAACAGTGTTGAGCAAAGCAATGAAAGAGTAATTAAAGGTATTTCTTCCTGAGTTAGACATACTCTTTTTTGTCCTGTATTGAGTAGGATATATACAAGCCTGGTGCTAGCTCTCTTTCACTAGTTTGCTTCTATGATTCAAGACAAGCTCAATGGAAAGTTAAAATCAACATAATGAACTCAGGCAAAAAAACCCAAATACTGGAAGCTAGGTTGAAGACAAACAAATCCAGTTTGTTTGTGCTTCTGGTCTGAATACTGCTTTTCTACCTGTGACCTGACATTAACATTTCCTGATGAATCATCTTCTTTAGCTAGTGAGAATATTCCTGTGATCTCGGAGTATCTTAGTTCCCTACCTCACCTAAGTTTGTCCTTGTAATGACTGTGTCTGATGTCCTAAGATGATTCTTCCTTGTGTAGGCAAATGCCTACTAGTAGACAAGATAATGAAAGAGCAAAATGCTTGATTATTCTAGAAAGATTACACATCAGATGTCATGCTGTAACCTTGTTTGTGAAACTTTCTGAGGGAAGAATACATAAGGCTGAAGATCCATGAGGTATGGTCTCCACTTCTGAATTAAGCAACTTCACGTTGAAGTTGAGATCCTCTCCCCTTCCCTATTCCTGGTTTTCTTGTGTTCTTCACAGCTCTGGATGGTCACTGTGATAGTGGGAGCACAGCTGATGGAAGCTCCTGAGCCCTGCTGTGCTGCCTCTGATCAGTGCCCCACTCAGCACACTGCTGGACAGTCTGCACATGCTGCAGAAAGGAACTGTTCTCACTGGGCTGTCTGCATAGGTATCAGTTGGTACGAGTCATGGATGCTTTGGGTTGAAGTCATAGATTATGGAGGGAAAAAATCATAAAGAAAAGGAACTCTGATTGATATTCAGTCAACTGAAGAGGAGGAAAAGATGGTCTTTAGAAACTCGGAGCTCAGGAGATGTGTGTTCGCCCTCCAGCTTGGCTGTGGACTTCTGGTTTGACTTTAGAGGAAAAAGTAAGCTGCAGGCTTGCTCAGTCCTGCAGAACAGAACAGAGGTTCACACAGTACTGCCTCTTCAGGGACATGATTCCTTCTGTTACACCTTTATCAGCCGTGCCTCACATCTCAGTACTGTCAGGTATCTGGATGATCTTCCAGCTTTTGGGGGGAGAGTAACATGCAACAATTTATTCTTCCATATTTAAGCTTCGGTATGAGATTTGCTAAAAAGTAGAGACTGTCTTTGCTTCTGTGTTTCATGCTGAATTTGGTCACTGGAACTCTGGTATTGGGTAGGATATATAGGAGTTGCTGTAATAAAAATACCAGCACAAAAGTCCAAACATAGGTAGTAGAAGAGAATCTAGGTCACCAGTACTGAACTAATTATTGCTTTCAGCAGTAGGTATCCTCTTGTCACTGGAGTTTTTTATCTAGCAAGAACATACAGATAAGCTCATACAATTATAGATTCATAGAATGGTTTGGGTTAGAAGAGACCTTAAAGCTCCTCCAGTCCCAACCCCCTGCATGGGCAGGGACACCTCCCACCAGCCCAGGTTGCTCCAAGCCCCATCCTACCTTGGACACTGCCAGGGATGGGGCAGCCACAGCTTCCCTGGGAAGCCTGGGCCAGGGGCTCACCGTCCTCACAGGAAGTAATTTCTTCCTAATATCTCACCTGAATCTCCCCTCTTCCAACTTGAAACTACTCCCCCTCATCCTGTCACCACACACCCTTGTCCCAAGTCCCTCCCCAGCTTTCCTGGAGCCCCTTCAGGCACTGGAAGTTGCTCTAAGATCTCCCCATTGCAGCCTTCTCTTCTCCAGGCTGAACAACCCCAACTCTCAGCCTGGCTTCACAGGAGAGGTGCTCCAGCCCTCTGATGATCTTTGTGGCCCTCTTCTGGACTCACTCCAACAGCTCCATATCCTTCTTGGGTTGGGAGCACCAGAAAGATGGAGCATGGAGCCCACATGAAAAAAAAATCTACATAGTGCTAGCACAGGTCTTGTACATGGAATTCCCAGATTGCAACCCATGGAGAACCAGCTCAATTAACTTCTGTCCATGCATGCTTTGATGAGAATAGCAGAGAGGTTCAGGGTGCAGATCATGCTTGGCAGCAGTTATTCTGTTGTAGAACACAGAATGCAGCATAGGTCTGGATTGCAGCAGAAATAAGAATTGCCCTAAGCTGGTTAGTCCTGGTCCAACAGACTGAGCAGAGGTGAAAAGAAGCTGGTTGTGTTCCTCCTCTTGTTAACCTTCAAAAATGGCTTAGTTTCCCTGTGCTTTAATTCAGTCGGTCTAGAACAGTAAGATTTGCAAAGGAAAAGAACATTTGTAAATTATATTTACTTATTAATTTTACCAAGTACACACCAGTAGGGATAAAAGATGAAAGGTTCTGAGGTAGCAGACACAGTCCTTCCATCTCTAAAACATGGCTAAGTAGCACAGTAATTTGCTCAGCACTCTTTCGTGGTAATGAGCTTTTTTTCTTAACAGGATGTCTCATGTTGTTAAAGCCATTTTCTTGGAATTGGCATTGCTATTTTCCATGCTGAGCACCTGGAATAATCTCTGCAGCAGGCAAAAGTACTGTTGTCAACTGAAAGCTATCCTGTCCCCAAAGGGCTGGCTCCTGTGATCAGCAAACAGAAGCCTCTGTCTAGGAGGAAGCCAGGTCTCTGCCTTTGTATTTGAATCATTTCACAATGGGGTTTGATTAGCTGCTGTTCCCACTGCATGCAAAGATTTCTCTCCTTTCTTCTTCCTCAAAAGCAAGTAACTGAATCATTTCAGGTGATGTCTCCATCAGTAAGTTAAGCAGCACTGTCAGCACTCAATACTATTAATGCAAATAATTGAATCTAAAAAAATAGAGAGGCTTAAAAGGGTAAATCATAAGACCATACATATAAGGTTACTTTCCTCTAGTTTATGCTTATGAACATTGTGAGCAAATTGCAATTGCATTGCATGCAGGTGAGGTTTTCATTTCTTATTTTTACATCCAGAGGCTTAATTGCCTTCAGAAGAAAGCAGAGATTGTCATGCTTTAACATGGTTCTGAGAGCTGGCACCTTAACTGGCTTCTGATGGTGTTTATTGAAATAAGTTTCTATAATTTGTGTTCAAGACAAAAATGAGTTGAGGAAACAAATCCCATTTCTGGAGAAGGATCTGAGGGTCCTGGTAGATAGTAAATTATCCGTCCATGATCCAGAGTGTGTCCTTATTGCCAGGAAAGCCAATGGAATCCTGGGTTGAATAAAGAAGAGTGTGGCCAGTAGGCAGAGAGAGGTCCTTCTCCCCCTCTGCTCTGCCCCAGTGAGGCCACAGCTGGAATCCTGCATCCAGTGCTGGGATCCCAGTTCAAGAGTCAGGGAACTGCTAAAGAAAATCCAGAGGAGGGTTATGAAGATGATGGGGGGATTGGAGCATCTCTCTGATGAGGAAAGGCTGAGAGAGCTGAGACTCTTCAGCCTGGAGAAGAGAAGGCTGAGGGGAGACCTTGTCAGTGCCTCCCAGTATCTGAAGGGTGGATGGAGCTGGACTCTTCTCAGTAGTTCCCGGTGACAGGACGAGGTGCACAGGCTGGCACATGGCAACTTCCCTTTAAACACGAGACAAACCTTTACAATGAGGGTGAGAGAGCCCTGGCACAGTGGGGATGTGGAGTCCCCTTCTCTGGAGATACTCACAGCCTGCCAGGTGCAGTCCCGTGTGTGTGCTCTGGGGCATCCTGCTCCAGAGGCAGAGATCATCTCTAGAGGTCCCTTCCAACTCCAACAGTTCTGTGATTCTGTGAACCACGTACCGACCATCCGCCAAACATTGCGGCTGTTTTCTAACCCGCACTTCAATACCGGTATAAGTTTCAATTAAGCAAACCACGTAAATCCCTAACAATGTCACTTTCCTGCGTGAAAGCAGACTGTGTCCATTCAATAGCTTACTCGTTAGGTTACTGCTCTAATGAATCACCGTAATATCGCCGACCGCCCTTCTCCCGCGGCGGATCGCTGTCGCCATGACCCCCCCATCGCAGGAGTCTCGACAGGCAGTGGTTTGTCGCGACACAGCTCCAGAGCTGCTGAGCCACCTCTCCCCCGTCCTTTCCCCCCCCAGCTCCTGGCCAGTGGTACGCTCCGCGTGGCGTCTGCCCGGCGCCGGCCAATAGGAAGCGTCCTCGGAAGAAGTTTAAACTCCGGTGGCGGTTGGGCGGCTGCGTCACTCTCCGCCGTGCGGGTGGGCGAGAGCGGGGCGAGCGGTGTCCCTGAGGCGGGCACCGGCTGCTCGGTGGCCGCGGGGATGGCGGATGAGGGAGCCGTGACGGTTTGCGTGCGGGTGCGGCCGCTCATCGCCAGGTGAGGCGCCGTCCCGACGGGAGGGCTCCAGCCGGGCCCCTCCGCCTGAGGGGAGGCTGCAGCGCTACCCGCGGTCTCGGGGTCCTTCGGTTCTCCGGGTGTTGCTCTGACCCCCTCATCTTCAGGATTAATACCTCTGCGGGAGGAGGTGGTGGTAATGCGGGGTAACCCCGTGGAGTAAGGAGAGAGGCAGAACAAAGAGGGCTGAGGAGAGCCTGAGGGAGGGATGTGCTCGTAGTAAGGGGGTAAACAGGAGCAGAGGCCTAACCTAGTGAAGGTAACCGGTTATCTCTTCCTTCAGGGAAAGTGCTCCAGAAGGTAAAGTGTCACTCTACTGGAAAAGTGAAAATAACACCATTTCCGACGTGAATGGTACAAAAGTATTCAGTTATGGTAAGAATATGGAAGCAATTATTTTTACCTTGTGATTCATTACGGTACTGCTTGTGTATACACTAACATCAATGACCTTAGCTTTTTGCAACATCCCTCAACTTTTTTCAAACTTAATAATTTTAAAGAAGTATCATCGGGGCACCCAGGATTTCAGTTGCATGTGCTCTTGAAGTTGGCTTCTTGATGCACGTTGCTTTCTCTATTCTTTTTCATGCTGTAGAGTGGTTTTTGAAGTGTGGGAGATGAATTCTTTTCATAGGAATTCCACACTGGACTAGGGCTTGTCCAGTGCATTTAGAGAGAAGGGGGTGGATGAATACAGAAGTTTTCAGTTCCAAGTGTGGATGTTGGAGACTACTCACTATGAGTCTTCTCCTACTGATCTACTCGAAAGTTAACATGAATGAGATACTACAAAGTGGTAACACAGTAAAAAAATTTTTGCCAAATTATAGACTCAATAAAACCATGGTCCAAGCTGGGATTTCAATAAGCAGCTTGTCTTGTAAGGCTTACAGTCCTTATAGATAAACTGTTTTTATGATTAAAGGGGATTACTGTGTCCATTTTCAAGTTTTTTTTCTTATCTGTCTGTTGTGTGTTCATTGTGTCTTTCTGGGTTCAGGATTTGTTTTTTCCTTTTCTAAAAAAAAGGAAGCTTGCCTTATTAGTGTCACAACTACATTTTATGTTCTAATTTAAATTATCCTACAGTCTGCTGCCCATTTATTGGATTTGTAGTGAGCAGTACTGAGTAAGATGACAGCTTGTTTTTCACTTGCCATATGTGGATTTATGTGCTTTTTTTTTTTTTTTTAAGATCGTGTCTTTCACTCAAGTGACAACACTCAGCAGTTATATGAAGGTGTAGCTGTTCCAATTATCCAGTCAGCTGTGCAAGGCTATAATGGTAAGTTGAAAACTGTATTTAAATTCTATTTATAATGTATTTCATAAATAATTAGTAAAATATAACCATCTTTCTAGGCACAATCTTTGCTTATGGACAGACTGCTTCAGGCAAGACATACACGATGATGGGAAATGAGGATTCTGTGGGCATTATTCCTAAGGCAATTCAACACGTTTTCAAAGTTATTTGTGAGGTAAGCAATTCCATAAAATCCAAGTGACTGGAAGGACTATTAATATTTGTAACTGTTCCATAAAAATTACTTTTATTGTCAAGGTCCTTATGAAAGAAATTAATTTATATTGGGCCACTTGTCGCAGCTTCTTTGCTAGCCTGGCAAAGATGAGTGGTTAAAAAAAAGGTAATGGAAATCTATTAGTTGGAATCAAATAGGAACAAAACTGAGGGGTGGCTGTTAAATTTGTAAATACTAGACCTTGATGACAAGTATAATAGATACTTATTAATGTGGTACATAAGGTATTGTGAAGCTATGTGGGCTTTATTCTGCTATTTTAACACTTTAAAAAAACAACAGTATAAAAGACAAGTTTAGTGGGAAGAATGACACTAAGTTTACTAATTTCAGGCTTTCAAAAGACTCTTAGGCTAATTGCTTACTGCTAATATGAAGTAAGGAGAAGGTGTAACCATTTGGAAATTATTTCCAAATCATCTGCAGGGCACCTGCTTAGCCTTAAGGATTTTGGGTAATTATTAACAGCTACATGAAATGGTCACTGCTCTTTTGAGAGTGCAGTACTCTGGGGGGGCCTATAAAAGTGACTAAAGGCAAGATAGCTTTCCAATGATGCTGTAGTCCTTGAGTCCATTCTGTATCCCTTCCTTACCCCAACATTCTCTACTTGGGAGACAGGGGAAGAAGCGTCAGCAAAGTAAATCTAAGCAAGCAGAGAGAGCAGACTAGGTACACAGAAAGGAAAGAGCCTAAGCAGGAGGAAATTAGTTGTGGAAAGGTAATTGAATACTAAAAGTGACGTGCCATTAATGCATCTAGAAAGAGGTGGGGTAGTGGGAAGATGGTTATTGGTAGATGCTAATGTACAAGGAGTATGGAGAGGAAATAAATCTCTGGCACAACATGCAAATAGAAACCTTTGAATTCAGAATAATTGCATTAAAATGTACTCATTGGTTATCCTGTATCTTTTTCTTTGAACATTAGATTCCAGAAAGGGAATTCCTGCTGAGGGTTTCATACATGGAAATCTACAATGAAACCATTACAGATTTGCTTTGTGATATCAGGAAAAAGAAGCCTTTGGGAATTCGGGAGGATGTTAATGTAAGTAGGTGTTGTATAACATAAGTATTGCATCTCCTTGGAGTAAAAGAAGAGGTTAAAGCCTTCAAAGGCATTGAGTTGAGAACTTTTCTGTGTCAAACTGTGTAATTGTATTATTTGGAATTGGCAGTAGGACACTTGATGTAGTAGAGTAGCAACCATGAAAGTTGTGCTTACTGTTTATCTTTTAAATGTTTGTAAATATGCACTTAATCCCCGGAATTTTCCAGGACAGTGTATTTCATTTGACACTGGATGCTTGGGAGTTATCCAGCTAGTAAAACTTCTATAAACAATTCTAAACCTCCAGCTTCATGTGTTACAAGTCTTCAACAGATAGTTATTTTAACATAATCTTCAAAGTAGATGCACTTTTCTTCTGCAATGGCAAAATAACCCTCAGACTAGGATTATTAAGTAAGATTAAGATGATCAATAGGGAAAAATAAATGTCTCTTCATGCCATCTTAAGTTTCTTGATACCAAGTTCTGCAGCACATAATAAAAACTGGTGGTTTATTTTTTCTTTCAGTGCCCCAGATAGTCAATGCTTTTGGAACTTGCTTTTGGACTTTTCAGTTGTATGATCATGGCCTTATAACATCCTGACTGAAATATATAGTCCTGGGTTCCCTGAGAAAATGTCCTGAAGGGCATTTCCCTTAGCAGTTATATTTTTGGGGGAAACTTTCTAGATCTTTCTTTGATTCTTGTGCCATTAGATTGCAGTTCTGATAAAGGTCTAAATTTATCATTCCTTGTGTTCAGAGTAAAACCACATTTGATTGATGTTACTTCCTTTTAAGAAGGAAGAAAACTGGAATAAATACCCTAATAATTGCTGCAGATGTTAATGTATTGAAGTGAGTTTGTGTTCAGTAAAATTTCTTGCTGCTTTTGTTCTTAAGAGGAATACATATGTGGAAGATCTGATTGAAGAGGTGGTGGTTTCCCCTGAACAAGTTATGGACTGGATCAGAAAAGGAGAAAGTAAGTTGTTTAGCCAATGTCAGCTGGCACCTTAGAAATGCATTGAACCTGATAGAGGTTGTATCATGTGGTCTCTCTTTGAGACTATGTTGAGCAACCAGTGTTTTTCAGTTTTAAAATTGTGCTTTTTGCCTGCTATTTCTAGTTTGTCAGAGCATAAGCACAAGTGTTCTGATACTTCTTTTGACAGAAAATCGCCACTATGGAGAAACCAAAATGAATGAACACAGCAGCCGTTCTCACACTATCTTCAGAATGGTAAAGCTGTTCCACTATGAGGAGGGGGTTTTATTATTTTCCAAGTAGCAAAAACTTTGTTGCACCCTCTTCTAGATCATTGAAAGCAGAGAAAGGAGTGACCCTGCAAATGCAAACTGTGATGGAGCAGTGATGGTATCCCACCTGGTAAGCTCTACTCCAAGAAGTTTTTTAAAAGGCATTTAAGTAGAGAATTTATTGTCACTGTTTGAAAGAAGAATGTTACTTTACAATGACTTTCTTAGCATTACTTTGGTGAATTACTTTGTGTTCAGAGTAAAAACACATTGGGTACATGAAACACCCAGGGGGGATTACATTGCTGATCTCCAGGAGAGTATTAGTTGCTGAAGCCTTCTCTGTGTAGCCTTTCCTTGGCTCTCAGAAAAGAGTCCAAATCAACTGAAGGAAAGAAATCAATGTGAAAGCATTTGAGCTTGCTAAAATCATGAGCACTCATTCAGAATTGGGGATAGCATTGAGCCAATCCTATGCACTGTGGAAAGAGCCTTCTGTTCTGACTTTATCTGAAAAAGCTCTGGGCTCTGAATGTAAGCACCACGCATGCAGTAGCAATGCAAATTACTGCCTCCTTTTTCACCATAGTTTACAAGACCTTATCTTCTCATACCCCACCATGTCTCTCTTTTAACTGACTTTGTAGTAACCTCTACTAATAGGAGGGGAAAGGATTTTTTGCCCTTTTGGTCTGTGGTTGCTTGGTGGAGCTTGTACAAGATTTTGCCATTCTGAAAGAGCAACCAATTAAAGCACGGGCCGTTTGCTCAAGTGTTATTGCAGGATGTGCACACTTCTAGTTGACTTTGAACTGGATTGAGTGAGGCTTTTCCTCTGGTATTTAATTTCTTTCTTATCCCCACAAGGAGAGACATGCAGGTGTTTCAGGACAGGGTGCTAGAAAATCTTATCTAGTCTCTCATTACCATGAAAGATTGGACCAGGTGATCTGTGATTCTATGAAGCTTCACATAGCTTAAGTATGTAGTTAACACTCCTGTATTGAGAAGTTGTGCTTTTTAGTACTGAGGGGGGGGAATTGCTGTCTTAATTGGAACTATTGTTTATTAATGGAGTTCATGCAAGCTTATTCTATGTGCTTATGTATTTTGAAATTATTGGTTGCTCCTTTTGTAGTAGCTATGGGTTTCATCCAATAATGACAGACCTCTTGCTTTTTTCTAAGTCTAACTTTGGTTTATTAAATTCTTAGAGATCTAGAATTAAGAGGATCTAAGCCTAAATTGCCTCAGAACTAACTTGTGGAAATATTTAATGAATTTGCAGAACTTGGTAGATCTGGCAGGCAGTGAAAGAGCTAGTCAAACAGGATCTGAAGGTGAGTGTTAAATACTCATCAGGAGAGCCTTTACTTCTGTTTTAATGAATGCTTATGCAAGACTATGATAGGAAATTATTTGATCTAGGTGATATTATGTATTGTTTATAGGTAATCTCCCTTTCCCTTGGTAGGGTGGGATCTACTCAGGAAAATACTGAAAAGGTTTTAAATTGCAAACAGTTGGATGGTAACATGGCTTTTCTACAATAGCAGGTCCAGCAACAGTCATGCACTGAACTAACAGAATGGAGATGAATCACTAAAGATTCACCTGTAGTAAAGAAGTCATTCAAAGCTTGTAGGGACTTGTATTCACTCTTTTACACATATGGCTCCTTAGCCAAGAGGCAGCTTGATTGTTTTATGCATCATGAAGCTGCACACAAATGCCTTGATCATAAAAAGTCATCTGAGGAACACAAGTTACTGTTATCTTTTACAAAAGTTACATCTAAGGCTGGTTTGGTATAATTACACATGGAAACAGACATTTGCAAAATTTAAATGGAATAAAATTAAAGGTTTTATGGCCCAAACTAATCACTATATAATAATTTACCACAAATCAAAATTAGTAATCATTATGTTGTGTTGAAGCATTTTGGCTATTATTATAGAGGATATGATGCTGGGTGCTGATGTGTCATAGTGCATTGTGGCACTTAGATTTAACTCTTGAATAATCCCTCTAAGCATAACATAGCACAAAAACATAATAGGTTAAAAATGTGTCTTAATGTTGGTTGAAATCTAAAAGGCAAATATTTGTTTTGGATTCTGTGTGATACCCAGGTGTCCGACTGAAAGAAGGCTGCAATATAAATCGGAGCCTGTTCATTCTGGCTCAAGTTATCAAAAAACTTTGTGATGACCCTTCTGGGTAAGCACTTCTGTTTGTACACCTGTTCATAGAGAAGTCAATAATAGACTGAGAAATTAAAATCCCTTAATTCTTTTATGTATATAACTATTTCAAGTAACCTATAGCGACTAGAAAAGTATTTGCTCTAATTTTTCAATATAAAAACACCAATTCTTTTTTCTTCCCTCCTTTTCATCAGGTTTATAAATTACAGAGACAGCAAACTGACTCGAATTCTGCAGAATTCCCTTGGAGGAAATGCTAAGACAGTTATTATTTGCACTGTTACTCCTGTTTCTTTTGATGAGACGCTTAGTACTCTTCAGGTAAGGCTTCTCACCTGTTTTCAAGCATTATTCTGATTCAAGTCTTCAATGTAGACAGATTGTAGGGGTGAAAAATGTAATTTGCTGGATCTGCATTCACTTTAATCTTCAAAGGATCCTGTGAGGACTTGGAACTCAAAATATTTGTCACAGCATCTTTTCCCAGTTGTCATCTTGTATTGGGTTGTCTAACTGGAGCTTTCTGGTAGTTGGAACAAAGTTCTGCTCTCACCTTGCAGGCAATGTGTAACCTCTGCTTCCTTATTTGGCTTTTCCAAACACAGTTAGAAATAAAAGTCTTTGCTAACACAAGATGTTAAACAGGTCCTACAGGAAAGGACAGTAATTGAACTATTCATGAATTGTATTCTCTAGATAGGATTGTCTTCCTTTTTGGTGGGATTATCTTAATTTTTAGTGGTCTTTTTTGTTATTTAATATAACAGTGTATTTTTGCCTTAATATTATGCTTCACTCTTTAGGTAATATGAGGCAATGAAAATGTACTTTCTAAAAAAAGTTTAGAATATGTTAAAACCAAGCAAATGAAGTATTTGTGCCCTTTATATATTGTTCTTTGCTTAATAAACTGTCCCTTTAGTTCTGCTGGAAAATGGGACACCATAAGTATTGTGATATATATATTTTTTTATATATATAAAATTATTGCTTATAAGAGAATATTCTTCCAGTTTGCCAATACAGCCAAAAGAATGAAGAATACTCCAAAAGTCAATGAAGTACTGGATGATGATGCCCTCCTGAAGAGATACCGCAAAGAAATTCTGGATTTGAAAAAGCAGCTGGAGGAAGTATGTAATGAATTTACAAATCTGTCCTTAGTACAGATAGCTGTTGGGCACCATTCCCTTTTAAACAAGTATGAGTTAAATCTGGAGGGGGAAGTGAACTGTTTAATGTGATAGCTGTCACTTCTGTAGAAAGAATAGAAATTGAAAAGGTGATGTGAAGTTTTGATAACATATCTGTGTGAGTTAATAGTGAGATCAGCTGAGTGATTCACTTTGTTTCTGAGCTTAATATATTAAAAAATAGAAATCTGGCATGCATTATAGCATGTTTATTGCTACAGATCAAAAAGAATAATTACTGACCTTAAAAACTTCTTAAATTGTAGTTAAGGATTCTAACTTAATTCATATTTTTCCCCTTTGCCAATGTTTATATTCAGTTTGGGTTGCAAGAAGTTTTAACTGTATAAGGTCAGCAGCAAAGCTTGTCATGAATAGGCAGAAGATAGACTGAAAAAATGAACAACAGGAACTTCCCACTGAACAGTCAGTCATCTGTTCATCTTTCTCCAAAAATTTATGGAGCAATCTTGCAAGTCTTGTGAGAGCATAGATCATAAAAGATAAAAGCACAGTAAGATCACAGTGCTGAATGTACCATTTAATCATCAAATTACTTTGAGTTTGTGTTTTAGCTTTTTTTTTTTCCAAATAAAGTAATCATATGAAGAATTCAAGGAAAAATAACCTCTTAATACAATGAATTTGCAGCGTAAACTTACATCCAGAAGTGTTTGTTATCTTCTGAGATAGGTTGAAATGAAAGTACTTAAGAACAGAAGAATTTGTTTGAAAGTGCCATGCGAACTTTGGATTAGTCAAAAATATTGTAATTTTATGATAAAGTTGGCAGTAGGTACTGAAATGCAATTGCTTTACAATACAACAAGTTTTCAATGTTTTAAGAGACCTCATGCATTGGTGTAGCTTGCTGCTATTTGAATCGTAATTGTCAGTTTCAGGCTTCTGACACCATGGGAAGGTCATCTTAAACTATGTTATACTAGCAAGAATGCTTTTTTTTTTTGTACCTAGTATAATATGAGGCTGTGTTGCTTTGGGGAGTTTTGACACCTTAAAATGCTAAGTCTTAGAGGTAAATTGCAGACTAAAACAAAAGTTTTGTTGTTAAAAACTAAAGAATGCTCTTGCAGACTTAACGTGTATGTACTTGTTTTTAAATACTAGTAATCATGTATCTTCTACAAAAGTAGATTCTTTTAAAGTATCCATTTGATTAATATTCTTTTTCTTGAAGGTGTCTTCGAAGACTCAGATTCATGCAATGGAAAAAGACCAACTGGCCCAGCTGTTGGAAGAAAAAAATTCTCTCCAAAAGGTGCAGGAAGATAGGATAAGAAACTTAACTGAGATGCTGGTGACCTCTGCTTCCTTTTCTTCAAAACAAAATGCTAAAGTAAGTGTCTGTTTTAGTTTGTATTTGTTAACTGACATGCTTAGCAAAAGGTTCTATTAAATACATGGGGTTATACTGACAATGAAGAATAAGTTTGATAGGCAACTTCACACAGTTTTTCTTATTTTTAAATGGGTGTCATTTTAAAATAACTTCTGAGTGAGGATCAATTCAGTGTTGCCTTGCAGTGAGCAGACTGCAGAGACTTGAGCTTTTGAATTGTTATGCTTTAGTTTTAATTTTAATAAATCACAAAACCATCTGCTACTGTTAAAGAACTAGATTGATACAGTAGCTATTCTCTACTTAGTGATTTTGTTTTATTACTTTTTTTGTAAATACATTTTTTGGTTTTTAAAGGCCAAGAGAAGAAGAAGAGTTACGTGGGCCCCTGGCAAAATAAACCAGGCAAATGTAGGCTATTTTGAAGACTTTGAAAAAACAAGGCTAACTGAAACAAAAAAAATGAAAATGTCTCTGTCAGTACTACCAGATGTGGAGAACTGTAAGTATCTTCAGGAAAAAATATGGCAACTCTGCAAAACCTCTTTGAAATGAAAAACAATCCTTCTTAATAAATTGAAGTTACAAAACAAATTATTTTGCTAACAATATGAAAGCTACATTTACTTGGCACTATACTTCTCCTGCTAACAAAGAATGCTGCCTGGAAGGGAAGTGGTTTCAGCACAACAACACTGGTAGTTCTGGTACTGGACAGAAGGTTAACTTAAAAAGTCAAAACATGAGTCTTACTATCCCAAGTCAAGCAATGTGTAGCAAATTCCTGTTGGATTATTTTGTGTTATTTAGTTTCCCAAAGGGAGTAAGTGGAAAAAAAAACACAAAAACCAAAACCCAAATATCCCTCTGTAGGCTTTACAAGGAAGTTACTTTTTTTGTTTTTTTCTTATAGCATATTAAGTTTTTAATTTATTAAAGTCAAAGGTAAGATCTGTGATGTAAAAGCCAGGGTCTACATATACTTCTGCCATGCAGCCTACCCAAGTCCCCTAGTTACTTGTAGATGTAGCTCAAGTTATTCTTCATACAAATTATCCATCCAACCCATGTTCTCCCCCTAAAAAGGGGGAAGGAGGTGTGTGAAATTCCAGATTCCTCAATGAGAATTAAGACATGGTTACTCAAAGGTCAGATTTAATTTCTCTGAATTTTAAGGCCTTCTTAGATGAGTGAGGGGACAAAACGTTGAACTGAAGCTGAGAGTAGTTGGAGAGTATTGTTGCTGAACTCCATCTTCTTGATGTCCAATTAAAAACTATTTTTGCTCTGTATTTTTTCATACATCTTTCTTTTCAGCTATGCTAGAGAATTCTGAACATGACAACCAATTTCAGATGGCTACAGATCAAATTTCAGAGGTGGAATGGACTGCTGGACCTAACATGAATTGGGTAACAATCTGTATATATGTATAGTGCCTATACATATATAAGCTTCTCAATAAGATCAGACCTATTTTTATGTTAAACACTGATGTTCTTCTGTATGTCTGAAGAATTATTATAAATAATTAAAAATGAGTCTCCTGGTCACCTCTAAAGTTGTGGGCTGGTTCTGTCTATGGTTTTGTGGTGAATGATCCAGTAAACTTTGGGGGTTAAAACAGAACTAGTCATGAAAAGACAAACAGCAAGGAATATGATATTAAATTTCCTTGATCTTGTAGATCACTTAACTGATAGTGATTCTTTTTCTAGACTCAGAAAGACTTTGAAGAATCTGTGCAGCTCTGTGAAGCATTAGCACTGGAAAAGGTAAAGTCTGTTCTGTATTTTCTAGAAATAAAAGTGATATTCCAACAGCAGCTTCTAAAGTTTCTTGTGCTGCTTCTTCAGGATATTGCTGTAAATGAGGTCAATGTCCTGCAAGCCAACTTTAATAGCCTAGTATTGGAAAATGAGCAGTTGAAATTAGAAATAAATGAAATGAAGGAGAAACTGAAGGAAAAAGCAGAAATGGATGAATTTGAAGCGCTGGAAAAACAAACACAAAAAGATCATGAGGTAAGATGCATTGAAATAAATACAGAGGAGAGTTCTTTATGCTGAAATGTTTTCTAGAGTTTATTCAGTGTACATATACTTGGATATTGATTCACAAACATGGTGTTAGAAACTGTTTGGCAATAGAATGAATAAACCCAGGATTTAAAGTGAATTTACTCAGTTTAATGCTTTTCACCAATATTAAAATTACAGAATGGATTTTCTCCTTACCTACACTTGTGACTATACAGAAGTAATTGTAGATCAGAGCTTATTATGAAGCCTTTCCAATGAAGACAAGAAGGAAAAGTTCTTCAGTTTTAGAAGTGCTTTTCTATCTTGTCTTCTACTTGTGCTTCCTTTCAGAGAATGCTGCTCAAGCTGTTCAGGGCTTGCTTTACCTCAATTTTGACACCTAATTCTTGTTAGTGGATAAAATGAAATCAAATACTTGCACTGTAAAAGCTGCTTAACATGGCTGGAAATTGAAGTGTTGTATCTGTACAGTTTAATTGCTTTTACCATGTTGCTCTTGCTTCTCAGGCTGTTGCAGTTTAAATTCTACTTCAGTGCTAAAACAGCTTTGCCTCTCATCTCACCCATTTGAAACTGTAGCAATGTGGTCTGTAGCTGTTTAAATAGACACGTGTGTATATATGGTTTGCCTACTAATAGAACACACATGATAGAACTTGCTTATTTTCATGGTGTTGGCAACTAAAGCTACTGGTGTTGGTGCTTTCTAACTTTCTCTGCAATTTTGCTTCAATTTGCTCCACAGATACAACTAATGCATGAAATTACCAACTTAAAGAATCTAGTTTCAAATGCTGAAGTGTACAATGAGGAACTTGAGGTGAGCCTGTCCATGAACTTACATGCCTTAAAACTTGTATGGAATGTGATTGGTTTGTTTATCTTGAAATACTGCATCTGCTGAGGATAGCCTAGGCATCATTGGAATCTGGTTAGTCTTGGCAGCTATAAGGGGGATTTGTGTTAAATCCATGGACATCTAATATGTACAAAGCAGGATTTTGTTAAATTCTTATCTGGAAAACCGAACTGAGCATTAGAATCTTTCTTCTCCCTTTTTTCTTCCAACTTTTAGACAGAGATAAACTCCAAATTGGAGCAGCTGAAAGAAAAAGAGAATACAATAAAGATGCTACAGACTCGTGTGGAAGAGTTACAGAAAGCAGGAGCAGAAAAAACAGACACATCTTTTTCAGTGGTAAATTAGAGGGGGTTTTGTGGGGTTGAGGGATGACTAAATTTGAGGGATGGGGTAAATTTGGGTATCACCTTGATATAATTTAGATTAGCTTCCCTTACAGATGTTGGTAGATTTTTTTTTTTTTAAAGCTTAAAATACAAGTTACTACATTATCATACAGCAGTACTCTGAAGAATTGGTATGGGAAATGCTGCTATGTATCCCATCTCTCAAAAGAGTTCCTTTTAGAGTAAATGTGTCAAGTTTTCAGAGTTTACATTTTAACCACATTATAATGAATGCATTTGCTTTATTATGGCTTAATATTTTTTATATCTTTGTCTATCTCTTTCTCAGGGAGATTCTGATAAGCTCATTGAGGAAATTCAGCAGCTGAATAAATCCCTCATAGATAGTGAAACCATAGCCTTGGATGCCAAAAAAGAATCTGCTTTTCTCAGAACTGAAAATTTGGAGCTGAAGGAAAAAATGGCAAGTACCTGTTGAGCTGCATTTATAGCTGTACAAAGTACTGTTAAGGGCCTGTCTGCTCCCAGCCTGGTGAAGAATGCACTCTATAACAAGATGTGAGAGAGTATTTGGAGAAAGCTAATGACTCATGTTCCAAGTACTGCTGGTTTTATTATGGAATTTGTGGTAAATGGGTCTTCACGAGAGAGAAAAAGAAAATAAAAGCTTCTTCCACAGCAATAGGTGGTTAGTTTTATTTTTACCTCTCACTCGTTAGAGCAGTCTTTAGGGAGTTACTAGGACATGAGGCTTCCAATGTAATTCTATCAGAGAAAAAAAGAGAATGAGAGGTGAACCAGAAATGGGTTTGGAGCTTACTGTGAGCCTTGCAGGAGGAAAGGCAAAAGAGTAGCAGTAATGCCCATGACCTCTCAGTAAAGGAATGCTTTCTGAGAGGACTCTGAAAGGAATGCAGTTGTTAAATTGTGGCTTACTCTGCCATCTTTATCAAGGCCCAGGTTGTTCCAAGTGGCACCAGGAAATGAACAGATACAATATTTAAGTGTTAAGCAAGTGATGTTTTGTTTTGTTTGTTAATTGTGTGTTCTGTTTTCCTGCAGAATGAAGTGTTAAATAATTACGAGCAAATGCAAAAAGATGTTCAACTCTATCAAAGCCAAATAGAAGCAGGAAAAGCCAGTTACAAAAAAATGCAAGCTGACTTGCAGAAAGAGTTGCAGTCTGTTTTTCAAGAAAACACAAGGCTAACTTCACTGATGGAGGGTAAAGTTCCAAAAGGTACTGCATCAGGGGATTCTTTTTCCCTCTCCTTTTTCCCCATAATGGTGGGAGGGGTAGGGAAGACTTTGGCTCTTGTCTTCTCAAATACTTGGAGCTTCTGTCAGTATAAAATATTAGAGCACCTGGTATTGCTGTCACACAGTAACTGCTTTAGCATGTTCTTGAACTATTTGGGAAACTGCAGTTTGTGAAGTGTGTTGAATTTTCCACAAATCCTGTCAAGTTATGAAAGGTGGTCACGGAAAATCAAAAGGTGGATGTCAGCTTAAAGAGTGACTGAATTTCAGCCAGTGGCTTTATATTTTAATTGCTGGCCATTGTAAAAATACTTTTATAGAATTAGTGATAATGCATCTAAAATGCATTATAAAAACACCTCCACTTAACGTAAAACATGCTTTGTTTTCTTTTGCTCTCATATTAATCTAAACTTGGTAATTATCTAGATCTGCTTTTTATTGGTGAGATGGAAAAAAAAGCAGCTGACTTGAAAGGAGAACTAGAAGCAGCACTGAAAGAGAATGAACTTCTACAAAAACAAGTGAATGAGCTATCAGAATTTCGGAATCTATCAAATACTGTTGAGATACAGCAGAAAGAGGTAAAAAAAAACAACAACAACAAACCTCTTTTCATTGTTCCTACACTGTACTTGACTGGTAACATGTTAATGTAGGTCTAATATGAAGTTTTAAAGGTGAATGTAAAATTGGCAGGCAAATGGTGGACTAGAAATAACTCGGGTTATTTGATTCAAGACAGCCTTTGGCTTTAAGTGTGTATATGTATGTGTGTTTGATCCTGTTTTACTGTTCTAACTTTTTCATTGTTGTTTTCTTTTTTTGTTTAACTGGGCAAAGAGAATCCCAAAACTCTCACTTCTCAAGCAGAATTGCGATTAAAAGGTCTTAACTTGCAAATTCTGTAAAACTTGTAAGGAAACTTCCCTGTTTCCTGGCAGGTCAGGCCTTAGTGTACTAAGTTTGCTATAAATGTGTCTTGCAGGGTTTGTCTGCAAACACTTTCTAGGTTTCTTTATTCTTAAATACCTGCTAAGAAGTATGTGCAGTGAGGATTATCCAGGGCAAGTAATCTTACAAGCCTGTGAATGCTTTGCAAAAAGCATTCTCAACCCTTCCAATGGCCTAATTCACTAATAAATACAACTTAATCAGATGTTAACAACTTGATAAACATTGGTACATCTAAATATTGAGTTTAGGGCTTACAGTTAGGAGTATTTGTCTGGTCTTAGCTCAAACATTTGGAAAAAATTTCCAATATTCAGTAGTGAAATTCATGAACATCTGAAAAATGAGTGGAGACCTTTTCAGGTTTTTGAAGGGGCTTGCTTGTCTTGGTTCTCTCAATGCTTGTTTTCTAGGCAGCTCCCTTCCAAAAAAGCAAAACCTAATGTGTAGTGTGTTTGCCCTGTACCCTTTTGTGTATCTGCATATGAACATTGTTGATTTTGTTTGATTTGTTTGGGTTTTTTTTTTAATTTTATGAAAATTTTTATTTTTTATTTTATGAAAAACAGTGATTTAGAAAATGCTGTTAATATTGTTTTTCTGTCAGATTCTTGAAAAATGTGAGGAACTGCACTTCTTAAAACTGGAAAGAGAAAAGCTACTTTCTGAAATAGCTGATAATGAAACTAGACTGAAACAAATGACTGAAGAAATTGGAAAAACCAAAGATGATCTAGAGGATGTACAACTTAAATATGTCAAGTCTGATCATGAACATGTAGCTCTTAAACAGCTCCATCAAGAACTAGAGCAAAAATACATAGTTGCATCAGAAAACAATGAACAAATGAAGCTCCAAATTGAAGTTCTATCTAAAGAAGCACATGAGTCTAAAACAACTTTGGAGGAAGTGAAATTAGAGGTCAGTTTCATCTTGTTCATTTTAACATACAAGATAGGAGGAATTAATTAAATTCCTCTAGCACAAGTGAATATTACCTATTGTATTTTGGGGGAGAAAAGGTTACAGGTTTATGTAGCTCAACAGTCTTTGTAGGCAAAGAAATCTATATGTTGCTCCAGCTTATACATTTTGTACTGACCTTTTAATACTTTTCCCATTATTATGTTATATATTTGCAGTATTTTTTTTTAAATATGCTGTTGTGACCTACTCTATCTAAAGTAAATATCCTCATAGGGGAACTGGAAGCTTTTTAGTACTCATGATTTTTCAGTCCACAGAGAATCATTACATAAATTGTTAATGATGAAGGGGGGAGGGAGTGTCACCAATATGGCTGTCATATCCCAGCCACAGATCTGATAACTTCTAGTTTGATAATTCCTAAGATACACTAATTTCATGTGTAGTGCTATGTTTTGTTAAGACTCTTGATGCTAAGGAGAAACCACCTTTTCTAAACCCGTAAGATTCTGTGAAAACATACACCTGTGTGGTTTTGTGTTACAATGAAAGCATCTGGTCTTTTCCTCCACAAACTGAAGCTCTCCTGCAAAATGAAAGAACTGGAAGAAAAGGCAGCAGAGCACAAACAACTTATTGAGATAAGAGAAGATTTCATGCAGGCTCAGCAGAAACTAAATGAAATGGAGCAATTAAAAGAGCAAGAAAAGATTAGAGAGTCGAGACTAGAGGCCAAGGATTCAGAGATCCAGTCAGTTCTTCAGCAACTTACTGAATGTCAGGAAGAAATAAAAATCCTAACCCAGGAAAGAGATGACCTGAAGCAAAAAGAGGAGTCTCTTCAAGCTGAGACAGACCAACTTAAAGAGGATATAAAGGACACTGTTTCAATGGTAGGAATTCTGCTTTTCTAGAAATTGACCACACGTGTTAACAGAAAGACTAAGAACACTTAAACTACATTGAAATATAGTTTTTAAGGGAGGGTGGGGGTATGTGTGGACTCTATAACCAGGGAGTGCTTACTAATGTTGCAAAACGTGTTGTCTGTCTTTGGGTTTGTTTTTTTTTCCTTTTATTCCAAAGAATATTTTGGCACATGAAGAACTGAGAAATACACAGAGTTCTCTCAAGGAATCCCAGGAGACTGTCAAGAAGCTGGAGAAAAGTATTTCTGAAAAAGAATTTCAGATTCTGAATGTTGAAGAGGCACTAGGGAAAACCATTAAAGAGCTCAATATACAGGTAAAGTATTATGTAATAATTTAAAAATGCTTTTAATGTGTTTTCTAACACAGAAAACAAGACTACATGGTCTGCTTGTCTCTTCCCATTGTGCCCTTTCAAAGTCTCTAGACTGTTGGTAGAAAGTGGGCAAGAGAGAAGTACATCCTGATCCACTCCTTTACCAGTATCTATTCACCAGATCTCTGTAGATCTCCAGGCTGTAATGTACACTTTAATAA
Source organism: Florisuga fusca (assembly GCA_038090715.1). NCBI lineage: Eukaryota > Metazoa > Chordata > Aves > Apodiformes > Trochilidae > Florisuga > Florisuga fusca. The sequence continues at coordinate 24,197 of JAAWXA010000213.1, forward strand.
ACCTTTACTTAACTAATATGTCCCATGGCTGTCAATTTGAGTGGCAGCATTAGGTGGCAAATGGAACGAGAGAGAAGGGCTACCTAGGGGTCAGAATGAGGCTGATGGTTTCTAACACTCAGACCTGATGAGATGTGTTGCACATGGCTGTAGGTGGCAGCTCAGCTCCCAACATACAGCAGAAGGCTGGTACATGGGAGGGGAGATGGGGTTTGTGCCTGTTCCAACCACTGACAAAGACAGGTGCTGGCACAGTTCATGTGGATGGAGAGAGAATCTGTGGTATACAAGGCTGGACTTTTCCTAAGGTATCTCAACTGCCAGACACAGTAAGCCAGTGGTAGGCAATTCAGCATTTTCATGATTTGGAACAGATGTTTAAAAATAATCCAGCAGGTGCCTCATTTGGCTTTCTCCTCTCAGACTTGTTCTGGATAAAAATCTGGCCAATGTTGCAGAAGAGACCGAAAGGTCACAATTTAAAACAGGTGATAAAGGTTAAAGCTTAGGTTCTGAAGTAGCTCTTGTTTTGTAACACTGGTTTGATGTTAAAAATTTTATAGGGTGAATCAAACTTTTTCTCTGATCAACCTGATCTAGTTAAGATGTCCCTGCTCACTGCATGGTGGTAGTGCTCTAGATTACCTTTAGAGGTCTCTTCCAACCCATCTTAGTCTACAATTTAATTTTGGTTTTGAATTGATGGAAAATCTTTCCACATTTTCTATAGATATCACAAATGACAGAAGAAATAAAAATCATCACATCGGAGAGAGACCAGCTTGCTGAAAAAGTGACTGAAAATAACACCTGTAGAGAAAGTGATCAGCTTCAGGTGCTTAAGGAACAAATATGTTTCCTTACACAAGAGAACAGTTCACTGCAGGATAAGCTGGACAGTTTCCATATGAAAAAAGAAGAGTATGGAGAAGGAACTTTGGTAATTATGCTAAGGCTGTAATGGAAAACATGCTTATTTAAACTTTCACTTGAATGAAAGTTTTTGCAAAAAAAAATTTGCAAAATAAACTGGAGAAAAGGGTCCTGTTAACTGACTGCAGAGCATTAAATACTAGGATTATTATAATTTACTGGAAATAAATGACACTTGTTGTCAGCCAGTAGTAGGATGTGACAAACATTTTTTTTCTGCAGATAGACTTTTAAGTTGATGCAGGATGGTGATTTGGGTTGATCTGCATATAAATGTGGTTCTTTAGCTAAAGCTAAAAATTACTTATCTGGAATGGGTGATTCTGCTTTTTCGAAGTATAGATAGAGAACTGACCTTTTTTTACTGCAGTCAACATTTTCCTTGCACATGTGTGCATATACATATATATGTATGTATATATACAAAGTCTATGTACACTTTGAAAAAAGTGAAGTATGTGCATATATTAATATTTTCGGGGATAGGGGAAAAATTGCAAGGAAATAATTGTCTTGATGCCATTACTATGTATCAGTGAGACTAGAAATATGGATAAGGTATCTCTGGTTTATGAGGACTGTTTCATTGTGGTCCTCACTTCAGATTTTCCTTGATTTGTTTGTTGTTCAAGAAACTTTAATTGTGAGTTCAGGCAAATATTATTCTGGAAAAAAAAATACAAATCTCAAACATTGCTTCTCTGTTTTATGTAATTAACCTGTCAAAGGTCAGATGTGTTTCTCTTAAAGCTTCTTCCCCAAATGCATGAATTTCTTTCTCTGTGTAAAATAGAGACCACAGGTTCAAGAAAAATCAATTGAGCAAGAATTAATGATGCTGAGAGAAGAGCTAAACCAGGCACAAAGGAAATTGTATGAAATGGAGGAAGCAAAGGCCAATGAATGTCAAAAAGAATCTGAAAAAGTGGGGAGAACAGATTTTACTCCAAAATTGTGTGGCTGTCAGGAAGTGAGCACTCAGACAAAGACAGATGAAGATGATAATCTTAAAATGCAACTGGAGAATCTCCAAAATGAGAGAGATCAGCTACGAGAAACTGTACAGGAGACAGTTAGCATGGTAAGAAAAAGAGCCTTGAGGGTAAGACCTTTAACAAACCTCTGTCTTAAATTTTGGAAGTGTAATTTAATATATTTTTAACTGTGTTGTGTCCAAAGAATTCAGAAATGCAGGAGGAGTTGAGATGTGCTCATAACTCTCTCAGAAAACACCAGGAGACTATTTTGGAGCTTCAAGGAGGTATTTCAGAGAAAGAAAATCAACTCTTAAAAGCACAAGAAGCGTTGAAGCAAACAACTGATGAACTGCAGCAAAAGGTCAGATGCAGCATTGTGAAGTAAACTAAAAATTGTACCCTGTGTCCTCTGCAGACTTGGCTTTGTAAGCATTGAGTAAATGTAATAATGAGAATGAATTCGAGGTTTCTCCCCTTCTTTTTATTCCTTGTACTGCTTCTTAAAAGAATTCCATAGAAACAGAGGGAGTCATAAGATGATCAAAACTAATTTGACCTGCAAGTTGCAACCTGTACTTATTTAAAACTAATGATGCCTCAGTGCTGAGTGGTGTAATGTTATTGTGACACCAATACTGCTCTCTGACCTTGGTGTGTTTTCCAAATCTGATAACTTTGAAAATTCTAATAATGTATTTTAGCTATGTAACTGAAGATACTTGAGCAAATAAAAGGCAGTTGAGCTCATTCTTTAACTTGCTGCACTATTATAGCTTTTATCTATTTATTAATTTAATGTCTGAAGCTGGTGTGGCTTCTAGGCTTGAGTGTAAAAGCATTCTTTTCTATCTGCTGTGGATACAGCAATGAAGTAATTTTTATAGAATTTTTAGGATGGCCTGTGGGTTTTTACACATCTGCTTTTGTCTACCAGTGAGACAGAAGCACTGAAATGTCAATGACCTTTAAGCAAAAATGTTGCAGCTTTCTTTTCTTACTATAGCAGTAAACTAATGGAGGTGTCTTCTGTAAAATCCAGTTATAACAACTGATAGTGTGTTTGTGAAATATGACCCAGTAACACTTATCTTAAATCAGCACCTGAATACTGGGACAACAAAATTTGATAGATTGTCACTTTTTTCCAACTTAACTCTTAAATAATTACTTTTAGCTATTTTAGGTATGATTAGAATTACTAATATTGGTTCTTATTTGTTCTTTTAGCTCACAGAAGTAACTGAAAACCTGACTCATGTCTCTTCTGAATATGGCAAGCTACTGGCAGAGAAAGAACAACTTGAAAGAACAACAAAGGAACATATATGTCAGCAGCTTGAGAAAATTGCTTTACTTAATCAGGAGAAAGATGAGCTACAGGAAATGGTAGAGACTTGTAAAGCAGAAAAAGACCAGTTAGAGGCTGACTGTCAGGAAAGCAAGGAGCAAGTATGTATAAAATCTCCTTTTTAAGGGTGTGTTGTACCACACTGAATAATTTGTCATAAAGCCTTTTGCTATTCAGTGTCTGTTTCTCTCCAATGTTCACAGCAGCGGTAAATGAAAAATTTAATTTACTAGTCTAATCTGGATTTTGGAATAACTTTTTTTTTTTTTTTTTTTATTCCCTCTCCCCCCTTCCTTTCCCTTTGGTCACTGTGCCAGTCTAGATTTGGGCAGAGTTGTCTGCCACCTGCTGGACAGACACTCCACAAGTTGCTGTTGCATCTCTTACCTGCAGTGCCTTTGCATTTAGCACTGAGCAGAAGAGGTTATCCAGGTTTACTGATACCTAAGGGCATAATTCTTCTACCACTTCAGCTCATTCTGAAGAAGAGAAAGCTAAACCCAGAAAATAAACTGATTAGCTACAGTATTTCTCCATCCTGATACCTTATGTCCTAGCAGATGACTGACTTCACTATTCCAAGTATTTCCATGAGAAGTGTGCTTCTGTTGACATACTGTTTCAGACAAGTGTGCTCTGATGAGTAGTCAAGAAAAAACAAACTGTTAGCTTCTACAGTTAAAAGGGAGCCTGGTAAATATTTTGTAGAAGCTTTGCAAATTATATTAAGTAGTAAAAGCTTTCATACAAAATATACCAAACCTCAGGTAGAACCACTGATCACTGATGTCAGCAAACTAGGGTTGTAGTTGTTAATTTTAGATTTATGTTTTGTAACTAAACAACTGGACAAATTGCTCATGTAACTGGTGGCAGCTGTCACAAGAATCAGGATAGCTGATGTTTCTAGACTGTGTTCCTTTGGCATTCATGAACGAAGCATAGGGGGAATGACAACTGAGGATTTTTCTGATGTAGAAGGATGATTACTCTCTAGTTCTCTCCCAAAAATTGAAATGCTTTGACTTCTTTTTGAGTCCTGATAAGCAGAACTTAGTCACACTGAGTGAACACCCATGTAATACCTTGTTCTGCAGTCCTTAAAAGTCCTCACAGAAATGGAAAAACTACAGGAAGAACTAAAGCATCAGAAAGAGCAAGCTGATATCCAGAAGGACATGCTAGCAAATGAAAAAGAGAAATTGCAAAACACTGAAGAAAAACTAAATGAAGAAATAAGCAAACTGAAAGAAAAGGCAAGTACAGTGTTAAGAAACTCTTAGAAATAAATCAGAGGATGTCCCCTCGAGGACTCCTTAGACTAACGGGTATTTACACACAACCTGTGGTGGTTTATTGGGCCAATAGATGATGTCACAGTAAGATGATTTAGCAACAGAAGAGCTCTTGATTATTATGTGTTGATCCTGTATTCTTTTAAAATGCTTTTAATAGATAGCTCAGTTGAATGAGGACTTAAATTTGGTAACTAAGGAAAGGCACCACCTACTGGGAGAACTGGAAGAAAAGACGGAGAGTGATAGCGGTAAACTTCAACAGCTGGAGAAACAGTGTGATTTGTTGGGACAGGAGAGAGACCAGCTCCAGGAAATGCTGGAAGGTATTCAAGCAGAGAAGAACAAAGTGGAGATCAACCTCCAGGAGAGTATTAATAAGGTGCTTTGTCTTTAATCAAAGTATAATAATTATAAATGCTTGGTAGAGGAAGGTGGTTAAGTCTTAAAGCTGTCTTGAAAAACACCTTACAAGTTGTATGCCTAGACTGAAGAATTTTGTCATGCTTTAGATTCTGTGTTGTGGAATGGTATTTAAAAATATATAAATTTCTTCAAAAATGTTATCTGAGGCAGCCCTACTTAAGAATAAAACGAGGAACCCGAAAATGCATGATTTCAATGTTGAAAGACCCAAGAAATAGTTTCAAATGATTTTGAAACAGTGTTTCATAGTTGAGCTCTGAAGTTTTGAACCCGAAGCTTGACAAATTCTGACACTTATTTCTCTTCTGGGTGAGTCAAGTTGTCAAAACAGTGAAAATAAATTGAGTGGTATCCATTGAGCAGCAGTCCTTGTTCAGATATTGAGTAGTAGGTTTTGAGCACCAGTTCTTGTCCTGTAAATCTTTGGCTTGACTAAAAAATTCAGAGGTTTAGTGAAAGGGATGCTAGTTTTAAAATAAATTGAAGATAATTTAACAGCTCTCTGACAACAGTCCAACTCAAAGTTGTATTAAATACTTTCTATATAGTTCTCGATGGGAACCCTACTGAAATCACATCTCTGCTTTGTGTCATTCGTTTGTATAAACCAGGGTAATGGGGGTTACAGAAAGTATGTCAAAACATACTTGAACATACTTTGTCTAATTTTCTACATGACTACGGATTTCTCATGCTAGCTGGCAGGTTCTGCTTGGTGAAAGGAGAAATTTTCAAAGGCAAAATTTGAAATTTCTTCTCATCAAACTAAAGCAGATGGGTTTATTGCCAAGTATTTTAACTCCTGTGAAATACTGAATGGCCTGATGTGTGAGAGGTACAGCCATCTCAATCTATTTCTCTATTTGTATTCCAGATTATTGAAACTGAGAAGGAATTGAGGTGGCAGCAAGAACTCCTCAACAATGAGAAGGTCAAAGCTGAGGAAAGGGAAGAAGCATTGTTAAAAATCCAGAGACGGTCAGAGATTTTGGAGGACAGCCTAACAAACAGGGTAAAGAGTTTTGGTTTTGTAGCAATTCTGCAGTTCCACCTTCTGACATTTTTTCATTGATGTGCTAAACTTGTTGCTCAAGATAAATCCCATTTAACTTTTAATTCTCAGTGTGTCGCATTTATCCAGTGTGTGCAGGCTAAATAATAATAGCACATGTATTTATTGGGGTCTTAAAAGGCACTGTGTACCTAAGAGGGTTTGGAATGCTTGGTGCTTTGCACCCTTTTCAATTTATATCTCTTAGTCAGAAAGTCCTACATTTAACTCCTGCTAACTCAGTGTTTCTGCAGTTTTCACTTCATTTTTCACCTGTCACTCTCTGATCTACAGACAAAGGAAGAAGATTACAAATCAGGATTGCTTCAGATTAGCAGATGTGTTACTATTCTATTAGAGTAGATATCAAGACATTTCCATGTCCTGTCTTATGCTAATATTCTATTCACATTTTCTTATGATGTGGACCTATGTTCTCTGCTTTTTTGTTTGTTTCATCTTGCTTTATTACAGACCAAAGTAAACTAAAGTAGAATTCTCTGGATGTAATGCTATTTCTCTTCCTTTTAATATTGTTTTTTTTCTGAGTGATTAGGACACCAAAATAATAATCCGACTTCTTTTGCTGTTAGTATGAATTTTAGAGCTCCTGGAAATTTGTCTTTGACCCAACTGATTTAAGTAATTTACAAGGAGTTTTACAGACCAGGACTAACTTGTAATTCTTTGTTTTCTCCACTCTTTTTGAATAGATTCAACAGTTAACTGAGATGTTGAATAGCGTATCATGTGAAAAAGACCTGTTACTGGCTGAAAGAAGTAGTCACTCTTCCCAACTTAAAGAACAAATATCATCAATTAATCAAGAAAAAGAAGAGATACAGAAACTTCTCCAGGATGCCAGGTCTGAGCGGGACCAGCTCAAGACAGAATTGCAAAAAAATTCTGAGATGGTTGGTGTTGCAAATTGTATGCTGAAGTTATTCACAAACAAATTCCTGAATGGTAATTTAAAAATGTGTGGTTTTATTTTAGTGTCTGGAAACAAATGCTAAACTGGAACATGCTCTGGAACAACTGAAGCAGAGAAACCTGAGTGATATGTCCATTCAGGTGAACGTACTGGAGAATGCTGAGCAGATGGTTGATGACAGCCTGAAGGAAAAAACCTTTGAAATTAAGGTAAACTTACTTCTCTGCTCATTTTAAGCATGCATGTAAAGCTCTAATATCATTTGTTCTGGGGCAGAAACATGATTTCTCTGTATGATCTATAAAATTGTTTGCATATGTTGTTAAGATGCTCAATATTGAACCAGTTGATTTGCTGTTGCTACTCAGTGGCCACTCATCCTGTTCTGGTAAGTTCAGGTGTCTCAGTTGAGATATCTCACTTAATGTCACTACTGTCCAGCCACTCCAGTGAAAATAAGTAGTCATGTGAGTTCATCATTTCGTTTTTACAAAATCCTTCCCAAATCCTCTTTTCCATTACCCTTCTCCAAAAATAAATTGGTTTCTAATAGTTTAGTTTCATTAAGTAGCTTCTCTGCTCAAAATAGGGAGGCCCTGTAATTCCTTAAAGCTTTTTTAGTTAACTATCCTGAATGTTTTCTCACAGATGAGAGAATTACTACTGGAAGTAGTTTGTTTATTTTCTGAAATAAACAAAGGTTTTTGGAATATGTATGAAACACCTGAAACATGACCATTGTGCTGCAGTCTGTACATGTGTGCAGCAGATTTGGGCATCATTCTATGCATGCTAGAAAAGCCCTCACTGCTGCTCCATTATAAAATAGTAAAGGACCAAACTGCAAAAATCAATTTTGTAGCTTTCTTCATTGATGCTGTCTTTCTATCCTACATCAGAAGTAGGGAGCTAATAATGAGGAATGAAAACAATATCAGTTGACCCCTTTTAATGTCACTCTGCCCTCTGACTTCTCTAATGGGTAAGATCTTGTGCAGTTTTTCTGAAGTATCTTGTATTTACTCCTCTTGGAGACAGGGAATATGTTAGTTTCAATGTTTTTACTGTGGGGTGAAGAGTTAAACTGAATCCTGTTTATTTCAATTAAGAACCTAAGATGGGGAGACAGTGCAGCTTGCTTTAAAAGGCATAACAGTCTCATATCATCATGATTGCCTGGTGAAAGAAATGTCAACAAAGGACTGAACAGATCAAGGAAGGAGCCCATTCAGAAGACAGCCCAGCTGACAAATTTGTGTGCAGGCAATGACCATTCCAAGCCTGGTCTAAATCATGGAAATCTGATCTTGGGAAATGCAACTATCTGGAAACCTAAAAAATTATGGTGTTGTGCCTAACGTTAGTGTCTTTGTTCCCATGGCAACTTGAAACTGAAGTCTTAGTTCTAGTAACTGTTCTGTTGTAAAATAAATACATGCTGTAGGGGTTAGTCCTGGAGTCTGGTGGTTTATTTTAACTCTTTCCTTATTGTGACTGGATGAATATGTTTCACTTGCATTTAGGAGCTGCTTGAGAAATTCCCAGATCTGGGGAAGAGGTATGAATGTCTTTCTACAGTTTCTCTTCACCTGAAGCATGAACTGAACAGTCGGAAAGCACCGATTGCTGCCATGCTGACTCAGCTTTCAGCAGAACACAGCAAACAAGTCAAAAGACTTCAAACTGAAAATGAGAAAATAAACAGTCATCTCCAGAGCTTATTGAACAAACTGAAGGTACTAACTTAAAATTATGAATATGGGAATGCTTCTTGGGTTTTGTTTGTTAATTGGCTCCCAACAATAACAGCCAGGATTCTGTATGCTCTAACTTTGCTTTTGGGTTTTTGTGAATGTGTATCTAGTGGAAAAAAAACTTGATAGTAAATGCACTTCAATCCTGGAAAATTAACTCAGCCAAATAGCTCATTAACCTTATTTTTTTACTGTAGTTCAGCTGCTTTGCACAGTGTTATTTCATTAATATTAATCTATTTTAACAGGGCAGTTTTTTCTTTCCTTACTCCATAAATTAAACTATGGACTCAAGCTATTATTGTGGGAGAAAAACATGCAAGATGCCTTGTAGATGCATATTTACTCTGCAAAACTGCCTAAATAGTTTAACTTCTGTAGCTTTGCAACATTTATTCAGTTCACTAAATTATGACTTTTTTCTGCTTCTTTATCATGAAATGTTAAGGTGCCTTTTTTTTGTTCTTGAGAGATTGGGGAAGTATACAAAACTACTGGATGTGTGTGTGTATATAGATATACCTGTGTGTGTGTGTGTGTGTGTGTGTGTGTGTATATATATAAATAAAAATATCCATTACCTAAAAAGTTCATCTATCAAGAGAGCCTTATTTTATAACTTGGGGCAGGGTTTTTTAGGTTTTGCTCTGTTTTTCCATAGATTCCTTTCAGCTTTTATGTTTAAAGATGTTCTTGACTAGAATAAAGCTTTAAATCATCATGGTATTATTCTTGTAGTTCCTGGGCACCTTTCAGAACTCTGAGAAAATAAACACAACATAGAAAATTAAGTTCACACACACTGTATGGCTGGGACAGCATGCCTGAAGTATGCTATTTTTGTAGACTCCTAGAAAAGCCAAATAGTCTAAAAGGCTCTAGGGCAGCCTCCCATTAATCTAAACGTTGAAATGCAAAGTATTCTAAGTCATATTTTAGCTGTCCTGGACATCAATGAGTTAGGAAATGAAACAGACTGAATTATAAAATATGGAATCTTAGCTGGATGTAGGGTGCCATTTTAAAGCATACTCACTGATATATCCTGTGCTTCCACAACAGTTTCTGTTCAGTCGTGTCTGCTCAAAGAGAAGGGAATATCACACCACTGTTAACAAGTATAAAATGGAATTGTTTGAGGAAAAGAAGAAACAAGATCAGCTGCGAGCTCAGATTCAGTGTCTCGGGAGGAATAATTTGAACCAGAATGAAATAGCTTCTCAAGAGCTAAACAGGAGTGAAGCACTGCACAGTTTGCACTCGGATGCAGAGGTAGTATTTGAAACAACTTCCACACACACTTGAATGTTTCAAGGCATGGGGGAACATGGTGATAGTCTAATGGCATGGCTTTCTTCTGTGAAGACTTACAGGAGGGGAAATAGAATTTGTACTCATTAATGATATTCTGTAAAATGAAGATTCATTTTTATGCAGTGGCTCAAAGTGAAATTGTTGGGTTATGAAATAGTGGGACTGTTATTTACTCATTTGATCTGTAGAATATGGACTACCTGAGGCCAGGATGACCTTTAAAATAATGGGAAACCTTAACATGCAATTTTTTTCCACCTTTCCACTTTCTGCCTGCCTTGGGAATGTGAGTTTTCTTCTCATTTTCCCAGTAGGGTGTGAATATGTATCTAAGGATAGTGAAATTCCTTTTGTGTGGTTATTACATGCTAAAACAGACTTCCTGCAAATATTGATGGCTAAGATGGCAAAATGTATATTTAGATATGTAGTTACCAAAAAAATATTTGAACTTGAATCCCTTGTTTTATAAAGAGCATTCTCAATGATGTATCAGAAATGGAAAGTGAACTTCTCAGCATAGAAGCAGAGTTACAACATGAAGAAAGTGCTAGAAAAGAAAGAGCACAATTCTGGGAAGCTTGTTCAGGAACTCACTGTGATGCAGAAGAACTTAAAGAAGAGTTAAAAAAGGATAATGAAATGCTTTTGCAAGTCATTAACTTCTGGACTCCTAAAGTAAAGGTAAATTTAGATCTTTAATCAGAAACGTATGTGGTGTAAGTACTCTGTAAATTCCTCTAATCTAGTTGAAAACAAAAACACAAAAAAGGCTATTTAAAGATTATTCCTTTATCAGTATTTGTTCTGATCATACTTAACTATTAGATGCAGGAATACTTACAAGGTTTTTAAATGCCTTTCTAATGCATCCAAACTTGTCAACTTTCTTTTTTAAATACTTTCTGCGTGACAAGTATGGGGTAGTGGGGGTATGGTGTTTTGCATTTTTATTAGACTGGATTCTGGAAACTGAAGGTTCAAAATGGTTCTGTAGCTTTGCTGGCAGAACTTGACAGCCTGATACAATCTCCAGGCTTTCTGCCTACGAGCTTGCTCTGTTCAAGCCAAATTTATCAAAATTACTTTAGCCATTTCTAAAAACTGAGTTGTAATTTATATTCTCACACCTTTTCTAACTTCTGAATTTATTCTGAAGGTGTTTTAGCCCTCCTTTCTCCCTTGTTCTGTTACCTATTGCCCCCTGTGGAAAAGACCAAGTGATTTATAGGGTTAAGTGCATCATAAGCAGACTTTCACGAGTTTCATCATCTGATTAGATGTACTGAACATTTCTCAAAAAGCACAGGTTATGGGAGGAAATACACTTTTTAGAAAGACCACTCTTATCAACTAGTCAGAAGGTAGTTTATCTTGGAAGTTCCTGGTCTATTCATGCTATTATTCATTCTATTAGTATTAATCTGAAGTATGAGAAGCTCATTATCTTTCTCCCTAATGTTGTGGCTCAGTTCTGTCCTGGTAAGTTTAGCCTATTTTAAAAATTTCTTCTGTACAGCCAATAGCCAGTCTTGGCTTCTTCAGGATTACCCACTGTTGGCAGACTGTTTGGAAGAATTCCCTGACAGACTTATGGATCAAAACTTTCACCAAACAAATATCTAGTGTAACTTTATCATTTCCTCTCAAGTTGGAAGTTTTTGCTTTGTCTGGCTGTAATCATATGAGTTTCTAAAATAGTCCAATATTTATATATTTTCTCTCCTATGGTTTCACTTTAGTCAATGAATACATTCTTTCAAAAACCTTGTAGTTGTGTTTTTCTGTTACTGACATGCCCAAAGTCTTCCCAAGTGTAGTTCCTTTTATTTGTTATATCAGTGTTAGTATTGCAGTGCATAATCTTCTGCTCTTATGTCCCCTTCCTGTCTCCCAGATTTTTTTAAATGGAACCAGACTTCTGCTTCCATTTCTGATAGCAATCACCTTCATGTGAGACACTAAAACAAAGTGAAATTCGTGTAGCCCAAGCAAGATATTTCCTGTTTCTTCACACACATTATTTCTAGCTGACTCAAAAATGCTTTTAAACTTATCTGTGTGACACTACTTATTTTCAGATACTTCTTCAACTATCTTCAGAGCTAGATGCCAGAACTGCCAGTTACTGTAAAAATGCTCATGCTGAATCAAAACAGAGAAAAGAGAAAAGTGAAGAGTTGCTTCAGGAACTAAACAGTCTTAAAGAACAACTGGCCCCGGGTGGCTCTGTCAGTCTTGCATTAGAAGAAGAAAACCACAGGCTTCATAACAAATTAAAGGCTGCAGAACAAGATATAAAGGTATCAATATTTATTTCTTAGGAAAACTTCTTTAGTGCTTGTTTTCCAAGTGAGAATACTTCAATTGGAAAACAAAATAAAATGACAACTCCAAATCAGTGCTACACGATATGCACTTTGGTTTTGTAGCTTTTTCATTGTCTTCAAGTCAAGGCTTGAGCTCTTGCCTGTAATGTGATTATTTTAATTGCCTGTTTTTTTTTTTGTTTTTTTTTTTTTTTTTTTTTGCACAGAAATGTTGAGAAATCCGTATAAAAATTTTCACATTTGTTTTTGAAGTACTATGTGTGATACTTTCGATGCTTGCTCTACATGTATGGTGTTCATTGTGTTAAACTGAAAGCAGAAGAGTTCTGTCTTTAATCCTTAAGTACTACAACTAAATACTAATTTTTTGTTTGCTTTGGGGTTTTAAATGTCAATTTATCCCTATTTAAAGCACATTTTCTTAGACCTGAGTGTTCCAAACTACTAAAAGGTGACACCACACAGCGAGGTAGACACGAAGTTGCCACAGAGCCTGTAGTGTTGGTTATTTTGTGTGGTTTGGGTTTGTTCATGTCTGTTATTGTTACATCTCTTGGCACAACTACTCATAACTGAATGATATCTCAATAGGCTATGGAAGTAAAAATTCAGAAGTTGGAAAATGTAATTAATGAAACAGGAAAAAATATCAAAGAGAAGGATGAAAGGATAAACAACTTACAAACACAGATAAAAATAAGAACAGAGACAAGTGAGCTCACTCATCTGCACGACAAACTGAATGAGACAGAGAAGTGCCTCAAAACTGCCTTAACAGAGAATCAGAGTCTCCAGGTATGAGTGCAATACTTCACTCTTCTTCTTGATCTTGGAGAGAGAGAGAGAGAGAGAGAAAGAGAGGGGACATGATTGATAACAGCTTTAGATCAAACAAGGCTCTACAGTGTAAATGTATTGTACTGTGTATCATTCTTGGAGTAAAAGTCTCTCCACACCTGTTTAGCATGCAGTTTCACATTCTACCAATGCAACCTTCAGTGACAAAATTCAGAGCCCATGTTGTTAGAAGCTGAATTTATCACATGTACGTGATGCATTTCTGAAACATTCTAGGAAGACTTTTGAAACTGAACCACGAGCTCTGTTTTATATGTAATATTATTTGCATATTAGTTGAAAGTTCTCAGACTTACATGCAAGCATATTTTAGCAAGTTTTGCTGACTTGTTTGCAGATGTAATTCACCAGAGTTGGGTTACCAACTAATGCTCCTAGTGCTAGTTGGTAATGGTGGGTGTTGTTTCTGCTCCCAGTCTTGCTCTGCAAAATCTAGTAGATCATCCTAAAGATACAATGTAAGCAACCTTTAAATTTATTGCCAAGTAACAAGTCTTTCTTCATACTAATTCCTTTTTGTTTGTTTTTTAGGCAAAATTAGATAAAGGTGCTGAGTTATACAAAGAAGAAATTGATCATCTCAAAACACAATTGGTCAAATATGATATGGAAAGAATGAAACAATCCAACTCTTTTGATATGAAGTAAGTTCACATTTTTTGCCTTGTTACAATTCTCAACTATTAAATCTTAGCTTCTACCTTGCTGTTTATTTTTGTTATAGAATAAGTAGTAAGCTTTCAGCTTTAGGTGTCCTAGGTTTTTACTGTAGTTAGATTTCAGAGAGAAAATAATATGCATCTTGGGCTGACTGCAAAACTCTTTCCTTATACACCCACCAAAATGTCTCAGCCAGCCCATACTTGCCATAAATGTAATAACTGTTCTGACAAAGTGAGGAGAAAGCAGTAAATGAAATCACTTTCCAGCTCACTGGAGGGAATGGATACACAGAATAATTCTAGTCCAACTTCTGGTTTTCTGAACATTACCTAAAATCCAACTGACTGCCAGTTGTAGGTAGTCTTAACTACCTACTGTAACTTCAGTATATTTTGTATTTAACTCATTTGCAGGAGAGCTACTTTGATTTCCAACTGTAATAATCATTTAACTGAGGATTTGTGTTTTGTTTTTTTTCTGCCCCATATAGGCTTGCTAATTACAAAGCTCTTGTAGAACACCAAGAACAACAGTTAAGGAAGCTAAAAGAAGAACTTAGAAGAGCAAAGCAAGAGCAAGATGTTTCTGGTAAATTCAAGATAAATATAAGGAATTCTGCTGTTAAACATTCTATTTTAAGGTCATAGGGTTGAAGCACAGATTGAGATGAAAGCCTTTTGCCTTGGCCTTTTAAGGGTGTAAGGAGGATTGTGTGCTTTGGAAGATGAGATGGGAAGTAGAATGTTAGTTGCACATACACTATCTTAGTATCACAGCAGTGCTTGTTCTCTAGCCATGTTTGCACCAGGGTGGTGTAAGCTGTAGTGGGAGCTGTGTTGCCATTTTTTCATGATTGACTTCATATAATAATGATTTACCTGAAACTATTACTATTTTAACTCTTCAATGAGTAATTTTTTCAGTTTTGTAGTATCTCCCTTGCACTGTGAACACTTGGGTGTTTGTGTATAAAAAAGAATGGTAATGGCAGCTGTAACCTAGTGATGTTTTACATATAAGGCCATGGACAGGAATATACTAAAAACCCCAACATTGACTTGGTTTTAAGCACCAAATAACAAATACATCTGTATAATCCTCTTTTCTAGTGGTGCTTGAAAAAGAAGTTTCTCAGCAAGCCCAGCCACCTCTTACTTGTGGTGGTGGCAGTGGTATTGTGCAGAGCACACAAATACTTGTTCTAAAATCAGAGCAAGTTAAGCTGCAAAAAGAGAATTTGCACCTGAAGAAACAAAATGATCTTCTGCTAAGGTAAGTCTAAAGCTGATCAGCAATGTGTCAGCTAATTTGTTTGTTTGACTGTGCATGTCATTCATGTCTCTTGCTGGGACACCTGTAGAAGCAAGTATTAATTTTAGGTTTTAAATAAAAGTTTGGTTTGAAAGAATCAAGAAAATCTGTTTATTGTTTATGGCTTTTGAACTTTGCATTGCTTTCTTTAAGAAAAATCTGTAAATGTTAGTAGATATTTGTTGGAAGGAGTTTTAGCTCCAAAACAAAAAAATGTGCCTCTGAAAACAAAATACAGATAATGGTCTTGCATTGCCATGTCTGTGGATATGCCTGAAGATACAGGAAATGCCTGTCGGGAACTTTTGCCTTATTTAAAGGAACTACTTGATTGTTTTTCTTAATTAAATATTAGTTTGTTTGGTTCTTTCAGTAATGAGCTTCAACTGAAAGAGGAGCTTAGAAAATGGAAGGAAAGAGCATTAAAATGGAAAGAACGATCCTCAAGAGAAATGACTCGGGAGACAGTGCCAAGGTCTCCAAGGAAGACAGCATCATATTCCCTTAAAGAGCAGATGCCTTCACCTTGCAAAGAGTCTGCTTCTCAAGAAATGGTGACTCAGGACTTACCAAAGAATCTGCCACTGACTTGTCCAACAAATTTCTTTGATAATTCCAGCTTGGGTACACTAACAGGTCTGTAACACAGTGGTGTAGTCCTATAAAGATTTGGAGAGGTAAAATATAAGGGGTAGCTGTTGAGTTGAGAGTAAATACTCTGTACTTTGGATATTCAGACCTGAAACTTCCATGGACACAATTTTCTTGAGTGGTTAACCAGCTGACTGTTGAAGGGCTGACCAGATGGAGCTATGAAGCTTTATTATGCTTTACAGAACTTCAGTATTTAAAGGAGTCCTTCACCCCCTGAAGATTATACATTTTTTAATATTATTTTTTTTTTCCCAGCAGTGAAAGTGTCAGTGACTTAACTGAGTTAGCAGAATATCATTACTACCTGTAGATGGTCTAAAGGTTTGCTTTTTAACAAAACCTTTTGCACTGGTTAAGCACACTTCTGGCAAATCTGTTCGAAGTTAATTGTGGGTTAACTTTTTTCTAAACTTCTTTAAAATGGTAAACTTTAGTCTTTGTTGAATCTGCCAGTCTGCCTAGCTCCAGCTGTTTTGATCCAGTGACAGCTGTTTTGATCACTTCTGTTCCTTAGCCCTGGTGATTGGGTGACCTACCTGGTATATTAATGCTCCTGCCTTCATCATTACACTTGCTTATAAAAGCAGCCCCAGCACACATGATGAAGAGTTAACCAATTTTCAAGATTTCAGTGGCAGGCTTCCAGAAAGATTAAATTGCTGTATTCCTGCTGTTTGTCTAATTGGGAAAGTGTTGGTCTTACTTAAATTCTTTTCTTCTGTACAGATACACGACCTGCAGGAATAGAGCCAACAGAAGAACATCTTAAGTTCTGGTTTGGAACATCAGAGAAAGATAAGGCTCCTGATTGCACCACCCAATAAAGGTGCTCTGTAACCTACCTTTGCAGTGACTACAGCAAGAATCTGCATATACAGAAAATAATTGCTTCAGATCAAAAGCCATCAGCATCAGCCCCTTCCTTAAATTGTGGTAGAGCTCTGGTGGCATGTGAATCCCTTGGAGCTGCTACTTCCCACAATTGGAAAAGCTGGAAGACAAGAACAAAAAGGGAAAAGCACTCATGTTGTCCACAGACTGCAAATTTGATGATGATCTAATTTGGTGGAGTTGGGTTTTTTGTTTGTTTGTTTGGCTTGTTTTGGGTATTTTTGTATGGCAAAGGAAGGAAAGACTTTGAAGAAAAAAATTGAAACAGAAATGGGTCACAAACTCATGTACTGTGAATCTTCTCTATCTTAAACTTTTTATTCTGCCATTCCTAAATCAGCCCACTTCTGATGTGACTGGTGTTTGTAGTGTCAGAGTACTATTGAGTTGGACAGAACTATAATTTCTTTTTTTTTCTTCAGCATTTGTTTTTTTCCTACCATGCTTTCTGTAAGCTGGCAACTACATTTTCACCACAATTTTAACCTCTCTGTCTAGATAACTGAAGTTACTAATTTGCTGTTACTAATTTTCTGTTTACAGGGCACACAATCAAGAGTTCCTGTTAAGCTCCTTACAGTATTCCTGCAGCTCAGTCAACAGCTTTATATTTTGCATCATCTTTCTGTATACTTCTGGCTCCTGAAGTGGAGATTGAATTTCTTTTTAATTGTAAGCAAAGGACCTGACTCTTCTGCCACTCTAGTGGATGGAAAACAAACTGAATGATCAAGGCTGCAAGATATGGACTCTTACTAACCTCCTCATCTGCTTTGTGAGACCTACTTTTTTTGTATGTTTTGTATAAATAATAAACACTTGTGTTAAGTGTATTAAAAGTCTTTTTGCTGGTCACTGCACTTGTGGTTTGCTCTAAGGATGTTGAGTACAATATTCAGTATCTGAAGACTTTTATAGTAATCTCATCATTTCCATTATTGTAGTCTGTTTCCTTTCAACTTTCTGCAATAATTACTTTGTGCAGAGGTTTACTGTTGCATAAGTCTGGCACTGGTGTTTTGTTGAATTATTTTGTCTGAGTCTTTAAGGAGTCTGCCAGGAAATGTTTGATGTCTAGAGGATAGATCCTCCTTCCTTTGCTCTCCATATCCCCTTCACTGCCAACTAAATAGTAATTTGGCACTCAACGAAACATCAGTTCTGTTTAGAATTAAAATCATCATCATGAGATGAAGAAGACATACCTGACAAAGATACTTGCATCAGCAGCTCCCTCTTTCTTTTACAGGAATAAAGCTCTAAATGATGCTAAGTATCCTAAGTACTCCATTTTGGGTTACCCAAACTGATAAAGCAAATGGTGACATAGACCTGTTCCTGGTTACTGGAACTGGAAGAGTTATGTACCTGATGAAGGCACTTCAGAAATCTCTGATAAAGAAACAGCTATCTATTTACCTTTGATACTGACAAGTTTGTTAACTCTGTGTATTCCAGCTTACCCATAGGAATGGCTTTTCTGAGGAACATGCACCCAGTGCATGCAGGATTCCAAATTAGCTTGTCCTAGAATTTTCCAGGCTGATGATATTAATTCTGCCTTCACTTTTTTAAGTTAAAAAAGTGAATGATATTTAAATCACCAGTTTTAGGAGAAAAAAAATTTCTCATGCAAGTGTTGCCCTACACTGAAATGTGATAGCTTATTTTGTTGAAGAGAGAAATTGGGGGAAAATGCTAGTGGCCTTTTTCTGTGGGAATACTGTTGCTTTCTTGAATTCCTTAGGGAGAGTGGATTGCTAATGGTGAGTCGCCTTTGTCCCTTCCCCTGCCAAGAGAAAATCGCGCTTTTCAAGTCACTAGGTGGCAGCACCTCAAGGGTTCAACAGGAACTTCGGTCCATTGAGTGAAAATGAACAGACTACAACTCCCAGCCAGCACAGCCCAGGAAGCGTAAAGTTTCCTTTTGTACTAAGGTCGGTAAGCGTCACAACCTGCTTGAGAACTCGTGGTGAGTGGCTGTATTAACGTTTCTCTTAATAGAATCGATCAGATGTTCATGAGAACTGATTGTTAGGTTGAAAAACAGATTTACAGTGAATTTTGCTTCCACAGTGTTAAGGTGATTGGGGAATGCACTTGGACTGATCAGGTTGGTTTTTTCCACTGAAAAGAAAGTCCTTCCTCTGCCTTGAAGGAGCACTTTGAGCTGACTGGTGAGATGCTCAGGACTTGCTACAATTAATAGAATCTTTCCCAGAATTTTGTGTTTGAGGAGTCACATTTTGGAAAGCTTGGTACATGAGGGTGCAACGTGGCTGTGTGTATAGTCTGTTAAGCTTGCTTAACTTGGTATGTTTTGCTTCTCGATGTGAAAAGCTTATGCTGAAACAGTCCCAATCTCCTATAGCCTTAGGCTCTTCTTTACCAGAGACATTTTTACCAGCCAATATAAAAAGTGGGTTTAAGCTATTGTTATTTTCCTAATTAGAAAGGTGCATCTCAGTCCCTGTTTTCTTGGGAGACTGTTCTTCTGTGCTTTGAGTCGTTGTGTGTGCCTCAAGGAAAAACCTACAGTGAAACAGTACACTGTCTTGAAACACAGTCTGTAACTCAGTCTAACTTTAAGTCAATAGAGAGAATGATTTTCCTATTAGAATGGGGTCACACTGCAGCCAAACAGGACAACCTGATATGATCTGATGGCAGAAGTACTCCAGATCAGGCCTAATTTTTTGAATGCATTTGCAGCTGATTCCCAGGGAGTGTTGTTTGCTGGCCAAAAAGATTGTGTGACATTTTCTGTCTGCAGAGGTGAGCAGCATGGGTCGGCTTGATGGGAAGATCATCCTCCTGTCTGCAGCAGCACAGGGGATTGGCAGAGCAGCTGCTATAGTCAGTTGGAAAATGTTTGTTCTCCTGTACCTAAGCTTGGTGTCTCATGCTAGCTTGTGCAATGACACCTGCACCAAACAAGTTCTTGAATTAATAAACCATAAGTGAAGCCAGCACTACCCATTGAAAAAAATCAGAAAATAATCTACTCATTATACTGTATCATGCATGTTTTGTGATCTTTGACTTTTAAAAGTCTTGAGCACTGAGTGATGTTACACAAGGATAGAGACAAGCACAGCTGCAACTGCTTATTTAACAATAGAGGGTTGGTACTGTCTGTGTTTTTAATGTCTCTGCTGCTTCATCCTGGGAGATGATAAGGAGTTGAGAGGCAATGTATCCTGTTGGAAGGCAGGAAACTGCAAAGATCCTCTTAAAGCAATGCCAAAGTGTTTAATCTACAGTAATATTTTACATAACTGATTCTGTGTGGTATTAACAACACAGCTACAATGTTCTGCACAATGAGCAAGTCTGAGAAATCCTTTACAAATTCTATATAATTACTGTTACTCAACATACGTATTAACATTCTAGTTATCTTTTAATTCCTTTGGACAAGTTCTTCCCTTGCTACTTCCTTCTTCTAAAGCAGATAGAGAACCTAGTCGAGTTACCTCAGTATCTCTCCCATGTCATCAACAAGCCCAGAAAAGCTTCCATGAGTAGGATTTTTGCCAGACTAGTTATTTTCTAAAGCAGTTAAGACTGCAGAAGACTGCTCATCTTGGTAAGTCCAAGGAGTATGTAATTCTTCTGATTATTTCACTGTTTAAGTACCCAACAAACCACAGAAGTCTGGCATGTTTAATGCACTATGCTCTGAAGATGCACTTGAGACACTTATTTTGAAGAGAGGTTACTTTGTTATCATAGCTGTTGGTTTATCAGTAATCACAGTGCAGAGTGAACAGGTTTTGCATAAATCATGAAGAAGTATCTCTGGTTAAGTATCAAAGAAAAGTCTTGCTGCTTCTAATTGCTCTAGTCCAGTGATTAGGATGTGAGGGGTTTCCATGAAGTTAACATACCACCATTATTTTTTTCACTTGTACTTTTACCTGTCAAATCCCATAACTGTTTAAATCCAACAATACCAACAGTTCTAGTCCTGTGTGTTTAATCAGCTTTCTAGTGCACATGCTGCAAATAAGGGCAATAATAATAACAGTTGTCTGGCAGGTTTTTCTTACACTTTATTTATAGATTTCCTACTGTAAGGAAAATATTTTTAATCTGTATTAGACCATGTATAGTTACTTCATTGTCCCCCACAATTTGTGGTACTTTATCTCTGTTACTCTCTGACAGTCCCAAAGTGAAAAGAGAGGTCAGCTGCCTTCAGCCAAAAAGGAAATGAGAAGCAAGCATTTTATTTCTGGTAAGATCTGGAATTTCTAAATATCAAATGCTTCTTTTTTTCAGGCTTTTGCTAAGTCATTGCTACAGACATCAATGAGTCTAAGCTGCAAGAACTGGAGAAATATCCAGGTAAATGATCCACAGTTAGCATTAGTTCAGCTCTTTCAAGTTTTGTTCTAGACTGGTTGAAATATACTTTGAAGAAAGGGCAAACTTCAAAAGGCCACAAAAAAAATAGCCAGACTAACTCTTTAGATGCTGGCATTGTTTTATCCTATGGTGTGGACTGGCAGAGATTTGGCATGTAAAATACTCTGCAAGGCTGATGTTGCAGTATCACTCCAGGCATGTGGAATAACTTTTGAGTTTCTTGTGTCACAGAAGTAGTTGATTTCTGCTTCCCAGAGTGGCACCCATTTCAGTTACCCTCTGAGGTCACTAGGCTAATTGCCAAACATGCCACTCTAAAAGGCATGGAATACTTTTCTCTGATCACAGGAATTAATATCTAGCTATATGAAAACTAGATTTAGTCTCTTGCTTTTCCATGGCCCATGCTTACATTGGAAGGATAGATGTCTAGGTGAATTCTTATGTTTTCAGTAACTAGTTCCACCAACACTAGATAAACCTGTTTGTACAATTTCTCAGGCCTGAAGGTTGCTTTGCTACTGATATCACTGGAACATGCTTCAGGGAGCAAGTTTTGCATAGCTGTGTTTCTTTCTTACAGGTGACACAAGGGTGGGATATTAAAAACATTCTTTTTTCAACTTTGAAATAAAAAATAAGACTGGATATATTTTGCAACTGAAAATGCTGAAACATTTGAGATTTGAAGTGGCAAAGTTGTTACTTGTGTAGTCTGTATGTTTGGTCTGTTAACTCAGCACATGCACATTATATAGACGTTACATTGTATTTGTAGGTTTATTTTCCAAAGTAGAGTCCAGGAAGTTTGAAGCAGGCAAGGGCTAGCCAGCTGCCTGGGACGTATTGAATCTAATTCTCAAATGACTTGCATTCTATTGAAATTTAGAATCCTGTGCAATGGTGATAGTTTTGCACTTTCTCCTGCATCACATTATGACGTTACACGTGAGTGTTAAGGCATACAAGCAGAAATGCTGAACTTAATTTTTTATTCATTATTATTGATAGAGTTGACTTTTAACACTGAATTTAAAATTTTGCTTAGGGACTGTTGACACACCATCTTTACAGGAAAGAATCCAAGCCCGGCCTAACCCAGACCAGGTGAGATCATGTGTGATCATGTTTGATCATGTGTGTGAAGCTCCCTTTAAAAAAAACAACAAAACCAACAACAAAATAGCTGCACTTCTCATATTCAAGAGTGATTCTTATTGCAGAGAGCTGATGGTAACATAAAAGTATTGTCTCCTTGGATGGTTTAGTCAGTTTGTATACCAAACAGATCTCTTAAAATTACTCGGAAGGATACTGTTGCTTAATGAATGCAGACTCTGTCATCTATGGAAGCACTTCCAGCCATTGGTTATAACATCTGCAAAAGTAGAAGACATTTTCTGCTGTGCCATGTGGTGCAGTCACAGACTAGAGCAAAACCATGATAGAAAAGGCATTCTGACCTATGCATTTCCAAATAATTTTGGATGCTTAACCATACTGACTATGTAACTGTGAGCCCTCATTTGAGGGGCCTGAGAATATCTGCAGCTAAGGAAGGGCTTATGTTGGCATTATTCTGGAACCAGAGCTTTAGCTCCAGTCTTCTGCTTTTCAACTCTCAATACTTCATCTTCTCATTTCTTTAATTTCTCTTTCAAGCATGAATTCCTTACTCAGTGTACTGGAGGAAGTTACAACTTACGGCCTGTTTCCACTGTAGCTCTGTGTATGTGTCATACTGACTGGATTAAAATTTGTAACAAATGTTTTTGTATATCCAGGCATTGAAAGACTTTCTAGCCAGACAGAAAACGGGTCGGATGGCTACTGCTGAAGAAGTGGCCCATCTCTTTGTGTACTTGGCCTCTGATGAGGTAAGTATGGAAAAATAACAGTTCTTGTCACAGAATCTGATGGTACTTCACTGCTTCACAATAGAGATCATTTGGTTTATATTGTCTTTGAGCTGAATTGTTACAAAAAAAAAACAACCAACCAACTGGTGATCTTTTACTGAGTTCAGGCTACTCAGAAAAAGTACTCTGAATGTTAACAGTGATGATTATGTATTTGGTACCATAGCCTGCTGGTTTCCTATCACCTGGGCAAACTGGCTGACCCTAGATTATCCTGAACGACAGAAATGCACTTGTCAGCTTTTTTAGGTTTGTGCCACAGCTAGATAATTTTTTTTTTTTTTTCAGGTGGTAGAATTTGTAGTCACCACCTACCTTCACTATCCAAGAGCAAATATTTGCATAGAACTGCTGGAGAATTTAGGTAAAAGGCCTAATGCTCAGAGTTGATCTGCCCTTTTGGTATAAGGAAAAAAATAGAGCCACTGAGGCTTTTGTGCACCAAACTCTTAAAGACCACTGCAAATGCCAACAACACTATTGAGCACCCATTGAGGTTATTTTGGATCCTATTAATTTCCTATGAATCTAAAACTGAACTGCATTCCTCTGGACTTCTCCAGCAGCTCTACTGAGTGTAACACAACTTAATGCAGTCATAATGTTGCTATCCATGAATAACCTGTTTTTCATTTTCATGTTGGTTTTAGTGTTTCTAGCTAGTCATTTTTTCCAGTCTGGTGATAGGGTTTTCAACCATGTGTGGACAAAATTCCAGTTTTCCAATATATTCCAGTGTGCTTTGGTACTGACACTGAGAAGAATGCCAACAGTTCAGTTGCTCACTTCATTATCTGCTTCATCCAAGTTTTCATCTAGATCCCCTTATTATTGACTGACCTGGTCAGATCCTGCCCAGGTGATAGAGCTAGTAACTTCATACTATGAGGAATTATTCCTGCAGGTTGTACCTTAATGCCTCTTGATAACACTTGCTACCCTTCCACAAAGTTAGCTGAAAGGCTTCCATTTCTAAGTTTGTTTATAATCTATTCAGATATTTTTATAAAACAAAAAAAAGTGTTTGTATAAGAAGACTGAGTTTTTTATTTAATGAAAAAGTGTTTTTCTGTAGTTAATATTTGTTTAAAAAATTAGTTTAAAAGTCAATTAAATTATTGTTACATTTATGTAATTTCAGTCTGCCTATGTGACTGGTAATGAGCTAATCATTGATGGAGGATGGAGCTTGTGATTGACCCTACCTGCAAATGGAAATTCATACCATGGCAAAAAGTGAGGATCATTCATGTTTTTCAGTTAAGATAGCTTGCAAAGATTTAGTTCATGAACATGATGTTTTTCAAAACAAATTTGGTTCATTTTTACTGCTATGATCTGTTTCCATATTTATCTTACTGATTCACTTTTCCCAAAATAGTAAAATGCTGGAATAAAGCATACTTCATGTGGCCTCAATTTATGGTAACACCAAAACCATGAAAGAATAGCAATTCAATGTGTAAGATTCCAGAGGGCAAAGAATTTTAAGATACAAAATCTGAGCTGTGTTTTAAGGAAACCCAAGTGAAAAGAATTAACTACCAACTTTATTCTCATCCTGCAAAGTATTTGGAAGTTAAACATTCACAATTAGATTTCCTATTAGCATTGACAGACCTCCCAGAGGAAACAGAGCAACTACAATTAAGTCAGCCAAACTAAGTGCTGTTTAAGCAGAAGAAGGCATAAATTGTAGCAAATTTGATGATTGGAAAGTTTGAATCATTGTTACTGGTAGTAGATGTTCCTGTATTAGAGAACATACTAGTTCCACATTGTACGTGGAAGCACATTCTGCTTTGCAGATTACAAAGTGTTCTTTCTGCTCTGTACTACTGTTGGCAAAATTCTTTAGAACTGTAATAGTTGGGGGAAAATAGTCAGAATTGTTGAAATTAATATGTCCAGGTAAACAGTCCAATATCACTTTGATTCTAGGATAAATCTATTGTCCTTACTAAAGCCCCTTGTAAGTAGCACAGCAGGAAACAGGGAGAGGATCAGGCTCAATGACAGCAGAGTGTAGTTTAAGGACAGTTCATATTCCAAACCACCTCAAAGCTGCTTGAAGAGTGCACAGAGAACCTTCTGTGTGAAGGTATTGTAGTCTGATTAATGAGAGGGAATTGTACATGTATCATAGTTAAAACTTCCTATTTCTGAGCTGTTACAGATGATTTTGGATACAAGCCTTTCCATATGGATTTTAAGAACTCTGAAAAAAAAGGTAAAAGTTTTTCCCTCTTACACATGAAGTGTCTGCAGGTGTCAGGATTTAGTATCAGTATTTGGTTCACTATTGACAGCTACCAGCAAATGTTTTTTTACTCTGTTGTGTTTTGTACAAGTAACTAGCCCCAGGTAAGTCATTCCCAGCTCCATTCTGAGGCATAAATTCAGTACATCATCCTCCAGAAACTGGTTGTTATTTTTTAGTAAGGATTGTGTCTGTAATTGAGGTGGACAAGCCCTCCCTGCAGATGTCTGCACTACAGGTCACTGACCTGATTTTGCAGGGTACTGAAGCACTCTGGTAATTAAATGAGGTAACTGTACCAAAAATGTAATGTCAACCCAACTGATGAGTGAATATGGTGTCCAGTTCATCAGTAACAGTCTAAAATAATTCTACTTCAGTAAAACCTAACAGCAGCAAAGGCTTTATATAAAGTTTACTTTTTAAAAAAGTTTTGCAGGGAATAGAATCTTCCTACAGGGAGGGAGCAGTATGCCACATCTGGAGACTGCTCAGTAACACAAGTGTAACATGTAAGGATTTGAATTTGAAAACAATCTTGAGTATGAAAGCAAACTTCTGACAGATAGCCCCTGTTCATGATAGCCCCCAGTACCTGCTCACCACCATAACAGCATCTTTTACATTGCATTTATCACATTCCCTTAACCTCAGCCTACTCCCACTTTACTCATTAGATGACTCCCACCATTCTGAAGGCTTAATAGATTGACTATATAGACATAGAAGTGTCTTTTTATTCACCAAGCTGAATTGAATCCATTTTCCTTTCTTCCCATATGTGGATGCTTTTTCACAAGACCTATTTCCCCTGGTTTTTATTAAATCTTCAAAAAGAATCAGCTTGCAGCTGTTACACAGATGTGCAGATCTAAAATGAAGTGTTAATGCTTTGTAATGCTCCTCTCCTTGCCTTCCAGAACACAACAAAACATTTGCAGTTTCTCATGAGAAATGTTACATTGTTCCTAAGGAGCACTTCTGTCACCTGGAAATAGCACAGCTTTATACTTGGATGTTCATTCAAAAAAGGACTGAATTGTAGGAAGTAATTTTATTGTTGAAATAAATGACTTTATTTACAGAGATAGTTACTTTACAGTTTTACAAAGCAGACATAATTCTTCTCAGAATAAAGTATCAAAACAGTGACAGATTGAGCACTGTCTAAATGCAATTTATTCCAAAAAGAAATCTACACCAATCATTAGACTAAATCATACCAATCATGTAATAAAATACTGTCCTTCTCAACTACAGTGATATAAAAATCATTTATATTTATCAGTCATGTTCTAGTGAATTAAGCATCTGCTATACTTCTTTCTTCTTGAGTATTAGTGGACCTATATTATCTCCTGTTAATTCATTGTGCTTGTTGTGGGAGCCATCACAGACAGGGAACTGGAAGAAAAGAGAGATGAGGAATTAGTGTAACTCTACAGCACTTGCAGAGTGATTTTTATGCTGCTTCCTATGCCAAGAACACAGTAACAATGCTGCTGGTTCCTCCTTCTATATCCTATTTCAGCATCAAATTCCCTGTCTCCTGTCACAGGACTCATCAAGGAAAAAAACCCAAAACCCATGAGGCTTGTGAGGGCCTAAAATAGCTGGGTTTAGGGACAAAGCCTCTTCTGTAAAAGAAGAGCAAGCTAAGCAACCATCACAGCCACAACTATTCCAAGGTTTGTTGTGGAACTAGGAAGTACCAGAGAATTGTTTTAAGGAAAGCTGAAATACTTAGCTGAACTGATTAGTCTGAAGGGAGAATGGTTGGAGAGGGATTATTGGGTCCAGGGCAGATTTTTTTTGTTCAAACAGGAAAGCATTTGGACCAGAGGATAAAGTCAGAGTACAGTCCAGGTATTCAAAAGCAGTTAAGGGCAAGTGAAAAATATCCATGTATATCCAGTTGATGTGAGGGACACAAACTATCCAAACCAGTTACCTACTGGCTGCTCTAGGGCAGATGGGGATACGCGCTCCCTCACCAACACAGGTCCAGACATGTTTTCATTCTAATATGAACAACTTTCTAAACATTGTTTTTGCAAAATGGAGAAGTTACATTCTAATTAGTTTCAGTGTATTTCCAAATATTAAACAAGTCTTGCTTGGCTTAATCTACTCACAAGTGGAAACTCAGTGTTTCTAGAAAAACCCTATTGTTTCTTATGAATTTCTAGTTTCTTTCTGCATGTGGATAGTAGAGACAAAATAAGAACTGTATGATTTTCAAAAATCAGAGAAACCTTTTCTCCAGGGAAAAGCAACAGGTCCACATGTAGCAATTTGCCACCCACGTGGTGATTTTCAATCTCTAACCCTCCAGCAGCAGCACAAAGTCTCTTACCGTCTTGGAACGCCAACACCTGCAGTAAGCTTTAGTGAGGCACAAATCTTCAATGTTTATTTCATTCACTACTTTTGGATTTTCCTTCTGGATCTTGAGGTTAATCAAGCTATCCTTTTGCTGTTTCTTCTTGGAGAGGAAGGGACGAACAGCAAGGTAACCCAGCAAGGCCAGCACACCCAGGAAAGGCAGTAACCGCAGCCATTCTGAAACTAAAAAACAGGGAGTTGAGATTGGCTCCAGCCAGCCCCTCAACAAGGTTGCACCATCTGCTTCTCCCCCATCACCCTTGCTGGGGGCAGGGAAGGGGGCTGGCTCAGTCAGCACAGCTCTGTGGACAAGTCTCAAGAAAGAAGACCCAGATTAAAAACCAGGTTCTACTGCCGCCAAGGTAAAAATCTGACTCCGGGAATTTCACCCAAAGTTTAATTTTAACACTCTGGAAGATGACTGAATGGGAAGATGATAAATCCAAAACAAAAAAAAGAGGTACTGAAATGAGGAACCCTAAAATTACAGAGGCTCTGCTCACCTGAGGTAAACAAACACTGAGTACTAACAGACTTGTCCTCATCCCAAGCAGGAAGTACATATAAGGCTGCATCTTAGCAGGCTGGATCTGAAGAACTATTCAGTACATTTTATAACTCAGTGACAGTGCTTTGGGTGACATAGCACACTTGAAATAAATGAGAAGCCAAAACTATGGGTAGCTTAGCAAACCACTCTGCAGGTGACAAATTCAAAGGGGTTCTGAGGACTCTGGTCTCATGATATCACATTTCTTTCCCTCGGTACTGTAAAACAGGGTCCACAAAACTATCCTCTTCCTGCCTGGCAGCTTGTTACAATAAAGTCCCTCTTAACATGTAGGCCAAGTGTAAGAGAGCCCAGACAGGACTGTGTCATCTTTATGGAAAGAAGCCCAGCACTCAGATTCTTACATAAGCCTTGAAATTCTGACCACACACTATTTTGAGGTGAATGGCTGTGCTGTTTTTATGACGTGTACCAGGATAAAAAGCAACACCAGCATGAGACAAACTCTTTGTTTCAGTGAACTTGAGAAGGAAAGGGTGAAGCAGCTATGACAAGAAACTGAAAGAGGCTTCTCTACAATTTAGATATCCCCTTTCAAACCCAAGGTCAAACATTTCTTCCCTTGCTTCCTCATTGCTTTTTACCTTCAGGAGTTTTGCACTGATTGTTAGCAGTCTTCCTCTCTTCCAAACAAGCAGTTTTCCACTGTGATTTGGTGAGGTCAAGACAGACAAGGGGTGTTTTAAGATTTTTAACCAGCTCACGATGCAACAGTCTGCAAAAGGATCCTTCCTGTAATTTCAGTCTGTTGTTTCTACAACTGATGCACTGCAGGGACTGAAGAATGTCTTACAGGTGCTGGCCCTTGAATAAGTTCATTAGATGCCACCAAAAGACAAATACTAATGCACTTCATATGTTTTAAGGTCAACATTTTTCACCTTCTAAAAAAAAGTGCTTAGGTCATCTAAGTCCAACTGCCCTGCAGGGAACTATGATTAACAGCTTTTTCAGTTGAGAAAGCAGTTGTGGGGAAAGGAGAAAGGCTTCATTTAAAAAGGCTGTGTGAAAGATAAGGGGACTTACCTTTAAGTTTACAAGCAGCATAAAACATGCAGGGAAAAAAAGTACTCAAACATAACTTTAAAGAAATTGTGCCTGTTGTGAATTAAATCATTTCCCAGCACTGCTGAAGCCCCACACCTCACTGCTGCCAGATAAGCATGCAGAGGTTGCTCCTGCTCTTCTAAGATTTTTTTCCATTTCCACCGAGTAGAGCATTCCTCCAGTTTATTATCACCAAACTAATCTCGTTTGACGCTACCTGAGGTTCTGCCTGTACTATTACAGCTGAGCCTGGGCTCAGACAGTCTGCAAAGCACTGAACACTTAAATAATTTACTGTTCTTTCGTGGTCTTTCTTGTTTGCTCTGCGATAGGGCTACAATTAACGACTATGTTAATATATTAACAGACTAGGTAGTTTCACTCAGAAAACACTTAGAGGAACGATTAAGTAAAACTTGACTGTGTATGTACATCCCAGAAACAGATTTTTGGTTGTTTTTAACTCACTCTAGACGCTCTCTTTAACCTTTCCAGCAAAGGAAGAGGCAGTGCTTCAGGCCTTCAGCTAATCCCCCTTTTCTTTTCCAGCTTCTGACTCGCCGGTCCTTGCACAGAGAGGAATTTTAATCGCGAACTGTCGCGACATTTTATTCCGTCACCGCCTGCCTCCCAGCGCACCTCAAACGCTTCCTCGGATCCTTCTGATGAAACAGTTTACCGCCCATTTAACACCTCGGGGTGCGGGGGGCCTCACAGATCACTTGCTTATCACGACCGATGCCAGCGGGCTGGTCCGGGGGATGTACCGGAGCCCAGGAACAACCGCCCGGCCCGGCGTCGGGGAGAGGGTCCCGGCCGACGGACCTGGCTCTTCCCTCACCTACCTGTGAGGCGGAGGAAGCCACCGACGCTCTCGGGCAGCGGCAGGCGCTTGAGGTAAGCGGGCAGCTGGACCTTGACGATGCGGGCCAATGTCTCCAGCACCATGGCGGCGAACCCAAGGGATGGAGGGAGCGGAACGGCCCCGAGGGCCCCGCGCTCCCTGGGGCTGCTCCCGCCGCGCATGCACCGGAGGAGGGGGGGAAGGAGGGGCCTGGGGCTCCCTGTGCGCATGCGCGGTGAGGTACTCACGCTGCCCGCGNTGTCTCTGCTGCTTCATCCTGGGAGATGATAAGGAGTTGAGAGGCAATGTATCCTGTTGGAAGGCAGGATACTGCAAAGATCCTCTTAAAGCAATGCCAAAGTGTTTAATCTACAGTAATATTTTACATAACTGATTCTGTGTGGTATTAACAACACAGCTACAATGTTCTGCACAATGAGCAAGCCTGAGAAATCCTTTACAAATTCTATATAATTACTATTACTCAACATACGTATTAACATTCTAGTTATCTTTTAATTCCTTTGGACAAGTTCTTCCCTTGCTACTTCCTTCTTCTAAAGCAGATAGAGAACCTAGTCGAGTTACCTCAGTATCTCTCCCATGTCATCAACAAGCCCAGAAAAGCTTCCATGAGTAGGATTTTTGCCAGACTAGTTATTTTCTAAAGCAGTTAAGACTGCAGAAGACTGCTCATCTTGGTAAGTCCAAGGAGTAGGTAATTCTTCTGATTATTTCACTGTTTAAGTACCCAACAAACCACAGAAGACTGGCATGTTTAATGCACTATGCTCTGAAGATGCACTTGAGACACTTATTTTGAAGAGAGGTTACTTTGTTATCATAGCTGTTGGTTTATCAGTAATCACAGTGCAGAGTGAACAGGTTTTGCATAAATCATGAAGAAGTATCTCTGGTTAAGTATCAAAGAAAAGTCTTGCTGCTTCTAATTGCTCTAGTCCAGTGATTAGGATGTGAGGGGTTTCCATGAAGTTAACATACCACCATTATTTTTTTCACTTGTACTTTTACCTGTCAAATCCCATAACTGTTTAAATCCAACAATACCAACAGTTCTAGTCCTGTGTGTTTAATCAGCTTTCTAGTGCACATGCTGCAAATAAGGGCAATAATAATAACAGTTGTCTGGCAGGTTTTTCTTATACTTTATTTACAGATTTCCTACTGTAAGGAAAATATTTTAAATCTGTATTAGACCATGTATAGTTACTTCATTGTCCCCCACAATTTGTGGTACTTTATGTCCGTTACTCCCTGACATTCCCAGAATGAACAGAGAGGTCAGCTGCCTTCAGCCAAAAAGGAAATGAGAAGAAAACATTTTATTTCTGGTAAGATCTGGAATTTCTAAATATCAAATGCTTCTTTTTTTCAGGCTTTTGCTAAAGAAGGAGCCAAAGTCATTGCTACAGACATCAATGAGTCTAAGCTGCAAGAACTGGAGAAATATCCAGGTAAATGATCCACAGTTAGCATTAGTTCAGCTCTTTCAAGTTTTGTTCTAGACTGGTTGAAATATAATTTGAAGAAAGGGTGAACTTCAAAAGGCCACAAAAAAAATAGCCAGACTAACTCTTTAGATGCTGGCATTGTTTTATCCTATGGTGTGGACTGGCAGAGATTCAGCATGTAAAATACTCTGCAAGGCTGATGTTGCAGTATCACTCCAGGCATGTGGAATAACTTTTGAGTTTCTTGTGTCACAGAAGTAGATGATTTCTGCTTCCCAGATTAGCACCCATTTCAGTTACCCTCTGAGGTCACTAGGCTAATTGCCAAACATGCCACTCTAAAAGGCATGGAATACTTTTCTCTGATCACAGGAATTAATATCTAGCTATATGAAAACTAGATTTAGTCTCTTGCTTTTCCATGGCCCATGCTTACATTGGAAGGATAGATGTCTAGGTGAATTCTTATGTTTTCAGTAACTAGTTCCACCAACACATCTATCCTTCCAATGTAAGCATGGNATAAGAGACAGTGTCAAGTCTGATCATGAACATGTAGCTCTTAAACAGCTCCATCAAGAACTAGAGCAAAAATACATAGTTGCATCAGAAAACAATGAACAAATGAAGCTCCAAATTGAAGTTCTATCTAAAGAAGCACATGAGTCTAAAACAACTTTGGAGGAAGTGAAATTAGAGGTCAGTTTCATCTTGTTCATTTTAACATACAAGATAGGAGGAATTAATTTTTAGTATAAGAAAACTCATAACCTCTTAGAGAACATTATAAGTAACATTATTTAAATTCCTCTAGCACAAGTGAATATTACCTATTGTATTTTGGGGGAGAAAAGGTTACAGGTTTATGTAGCTCAACAGTCTTTGTAGGCAAAGAAATCTATATGTTGCTCCAGCTTATACATTTTGTACTGACCTTTTAATACTTTTCCCATTATTATGTTATATATTTGCAGTATTTTTTTTTAAATATGCTGTTGTGACCTACTCTATCTAAAGTAAATATCCTCATAGGGGAACTGGAAGCTTTTTAGTACTCATGATTTTTCAGTCCACAGAGAATCATTACATAAATTGTTAATGATGAAGGGGGGAGGGAGTGTCACCAATATGGCTGTCATATCCCAGCCACAGATCTGATAACTTCTAGTTTGATAATTCCTAAGATACACTAATTTCATGTGTAGTGCTAT
Organism: Florisuga fusca; assembly: GCA_038090715.1. Classification (NCBI taxonomy): domain Eukaryota; kingdom Metazoa; phylum Chordata; class Aves; order Apodiformes; family Trochilidae; genus Florisuga; species Florisuga fusca. Next base: position 57,016 of record JAAWXA010000213.1, read on the forward strand.
GTTTTGTTAAGACTCTTGATGCTAAGGAGAAACCACCTTTTCTAAACCCGTAAGATTCTGTGAAAACATACACCTGTGTGGTTTTGTGTTACAATGAAAGCATCTGGTCTTTTCCTCCACAAACTGAAGCTCTCCTGCAAAATGAAAGAACTGGAAGAAAAGGCAGCAGAGCACAAACAACTTATTGAGATAAGAGAAGATTTCATGCAGGCTCAGCAGAAACTAAATGAAATGGAGCAATTAAAAGAGCAAGAAAAGATTAGAGAGTCGAGACTAGAGGCCAAGGATTCAGAGATCCAGTCAGTTCTTCAGCAACTTACTGAATGTCAGGAAGAAATAAAAATCCTAACCCAGGAAAGAGATGACCTGAAGCAAAAAGAGGAGTCTCTTCAAGCTGAGACAGACCAACTTAAAGAGGATATAAAGGACACTGTTTCAATGGTAGGAATTCTGCTTTTCTAGAAATTGACCACACGTGTTAACAGAAAGACTAAGAACACTTAAACTACATTGAAATATAGTTTTTAAGGGAGGGTGGGGGTATGTGTGGACTCTATAACCAGGGAGTGCTTACTAATGTTGCAAAACGTGTTGTCTGTCTTTGGGTTTGTTTTTTTTTCCTTTTATTCCAAAGAATATTTTGGCACATGAAGAACTGAGAAATACACAGAGTTCTCTCAAGGAATCCCAGGAGACTGTCAAGAAGCTGGAGAAAAGTATTTCTGAAAAAGAATTTCAGATTCTGAATGTTGAAGAGGCACTAGGGAAAACCATTAAAGAGCTCAATATACAGGTAAAGTATTATGTAATAATTTAAAAATGCTTTTAATGTGTTTTCTAACACAGAAAACAAGACTACATGGTCTGCTTGTCTCTTCCCATTGTGCCCTTTCAAAGTCTCTAGACTGTTGGTAGAAAGTGGGCAAGAGAGAAGTACATCCTGATCCACTCCTTTACCAGTATCTATTCACCAGATCTCTGTAGATCTCCAGGCTGTAATGTACACTTTAATAAACCTTTACTTAACTAATATGTCCCATGGCTGTCAATTTGAGTGGCAGCATTAGGTGGCAAATGGAACGAGAGAGAAGGGCTACCTAGGGGTCAGAATGAGGCTGATGGTTTCTAACACTCAGACCTGATGAGATGTGTTGCACATGGCTGTAGGTGGCAGCTCAGCTCCCAACATACAGCAGAAGGCTGGTACATGGGAGGGGAGATGGGGTTTGTGCCTGTTCCAACCACTGACAAAGACAGGTGCTGGCACAGTTCATGTGGATGGAGAGAGAATCTGTGGTATACAAGGCTGGACTTTTCCTAAGGTATCTCAACTGCCAGACACAGTAAGCCAGTGGTAGGCAATTCAGCATTTTCATGATTTGGAACAGATGTTTAAAAATAATCCAGCAGGTGCCTCATTTGGCTTTCTCCTCTCAGACTTGTTCTGGATAAAAATCTGGCCAATGTTGCAGAAGAGACTGAAAGGTCACAATTTAGAAAAGAACAGGTAACAAAGGTTAAAGCTTAGGTTCTGAAGTTGCTCTTGTTTTGCAACACTGGTTTGATGTTAAAAATTTCGTAGGGTGAATCAACCTGATCTAGTTAAGATGTCCCTGCTCACTGCATGGTGGTGGTGCTCTAGATTACCTTTAAAGGTCTCTTCCAACCCATCTTGGTCTACAATTTAATTTTGGTTTTGAATTGATGGAAAATCTTTCCCCATTTTCTACAGATATCACAAATGACAGAAGAAATAAAAATCATCACATCGGAGAGAGACCAGCTTGCTGAAAAAGTGACTGAAAATAACACCTGT
>JAAWXA010000214.1:0-58709 GCA_038090715.1 Florisuga fusca
CCCTGGGCCTGTAGACTCAGTATAGATTTTTTCCTAACTTAATAACAAACATGCTACTTTCCTTGCCAATAATCCTATGTTTTTTATGGCACTACTTCCCACGAGTACAGAGGAACAGAGTCCACTGCTCTTTATTCTGCTAAACACTTATTTTTATGTACATTTCCTAAACTTAGGTGACCATACCTTGTACAGACAGGTTTGTCTCTTCCTGTCTTTGTTCTATGCTTGCCCTTAATTTTTTGTCCATTAAATTGTATGCTGGACAGGAATGTCAAATGTCTTGGTTTATTTTATATTATTTTGGCATATTAAGACCAAAGGATATAATTTCTTATTAATTAGATGTAGTGACATACAGAAGATATTTCAAAGATAGCTTTCTGATACAATTTCTGAATCAAGGCATTTTAAAAGAGAAAAGAAAACAGGACTGAATAATTTCCATCAGTGAGGGAAAGAATGCTCTGTGACCTCTAAAAAAAGTGTGTCAGAGAGATGGGTCATGAATCCTGGAACTTCCAAAAACTTAACTGGAGATTGCAGTCTGTCAGACATTAGATAATCTACTTCAAGATTTTTTAATCTGTGGTTTCTGTGATTGCTGATGAAGGTCCATTTCACAGTGCAGGTGTAGTAGAACAGAAGTTCTATTGTCACACACAAGAGAAATTCACTGATAAACCTCCCGACACTGCTGCTTCTGTTTATACAGCATGTTTATGGTTTCAAATACTTAAGTATTCACAGAGGTTAAACACTTGCAAACAAAATGTTTCCAGTGCTGAACAGCCTGTCATAGGCCTGCCTCATCATCCAGGCAAATCCAGCAGCACTTGCACACTGACCCAGAAGATACCCAGCAACTGAATCAGTGAGATCTGGCATTTCTCCTTCAGTTCTTCTCAAAGAAAATGTAAGTTTTCAGGGCAGGGGTGAGAGGTTCTTTAGAAAAGTAAGTCTATATGGGAGAAAGCAGAAGTTACTTACTTTCCGTAGACAGAGAAATTCTGTGCAGAGGCTATTTTTTGAACTGTTTCTCCTAGTAGCTGATTAGCCATGTTATTTCTAAGGTATATTATTTACATATTTTTAAAATTATTTTAATTTTAGTTAAAAATTCTTATGACCTGCTCCTAATTGATTTTATTATTATGTTCTCTTATCTTGCAAGTACCTCTTATGTTATTTTCTTTTTCCTTCCTGGGTGATGGGTCTAGGAGGGTGGAGACTGAAGATACATCAGGGAAATGTAAGAAGAGGTGAAGGAAGAGAGAATTTTTTTTTTTTGTTCTCATTCATTTCTTGAAGAACAGGCTCCACGAACACTATGTTGCAGTGAAACATATAGGAGAACAGTAGCATTAAAATCTCAGGGTGTTGTTTTCTAGAGGTCCTAGTCTGCTAGCTTCATATGAACATGCTTTTTATTCTTCAGGTATCTTGATTCTTAAAGATACTTAAATGTCACAAAGTCTGAATTAATGATTTTATTCTCAGAAGTCTCCAATACAATAAGAGAGTTGTACTTTTAAATTTTTATTTCTGATACAGAAAGACAGTAAAGTCACCTCTATTTTGCATGACAGAGCATAACACAAAGATATCGAACAAGCTCTAACAGAACATTTGCATTCATAGCCACCTGTAACTTCGCATTTTTGGTGTGATTATTTTTAATTTTTTTTTCTTGTTACTATTAACATGGATGAGACAATTTTTAGCTTCCGTTTAAGAGTAAATATTTTTTTTATTACTGCTGCAGTAATTACTTGACAAGTTGTAAAGTGGGAGTTGAGAACTGCTGAGGCCAACAAATCCTGCTCTAAAATTAAATGTGTAAAATATTTCAGTGTGTGATTTGGAAAGAGAGAATATTTGGATACTTGAAATAGACTACATGAATCCTCACCCACTCAAGTAAATTGATATGATGCAGTGATGTAAGGAAGCACTCTATTCTTTATGCTGAAATGAAAGACTATGTAGTCCTAGGACAAGAACTAGAAGAACCCAAGGCTAAATTAAAGATTTCAGTATCCTGAACATAAGACACATTAGATCTTGAACTATTGTTTTTACCTGGGCTTGTGTTCTAGGTAACTTAAACATTTTACTGTAGATGCAGCTTATAACAGACTGTTTCTCTACAGGTGCAACACACGCAACACTGCTGCACTTTTTTATTTCAGAGCTGGCTCAATGTGAAACAGGCTCTGTGCATTGCACAGACATGTTCTATCTTCACTTTCTGACATCTCCCAGGAAATATAAAACTAAAATAAAGAGTGATTTCCAAAGTCAAGATTAGTGATTTCATAATTTTTTTAAAAAGGTAGTTTTAGCATTTTTATGTTTTGTTATTTTTTTTCAAATTTTATTTTTATTAAACAGCTGGAGAAAATATGTCTAAAATGTGTTTTAGACATAAAATGTGTTTTAGACCTAGCATTACACATGCAAATTGGAATTAGCAGCAGCATTAATATTAATAAAAATTAACACATTTATGCAAGACAGTAGACGAGTGAACTTCTGAGGTTCTTTCCAACCTTGGTCTTCTTTGATCCTATGAATTTGACACTACCTGACAAAAGTAAAAGCCTTTGGGCTTTAATAGATCAAGATAAAAAGTAGATATTAAATGCTGTAAGATCTCTCTAGATTAAGAGATATGCTTTGAAAAATCAAAAGTAATTATTATTCTTCTGGCTTGATGTGGTGAGGGGTTTTTTTTGGTAACAGGGTAGGGGCCCCAGGGGTGCCTCCTGTGAGAAGCTGCTGAAATCTCCCCCACCTTCAGAAAGTCTGGCCCCACCTCTGGCTAATGTAGAGACCATCAGTGATGATAGATGCCCCTCTAAAATTAACATATTCAGGAAGGGGTAAGGAGCAGCTGTAAGACCTCAGGGCAGATGAGAGAGAAGGTAGAAGAGGGAGGAATATCAGAGGTGAGAGCAATGCCGGAGCAGAGATAACAAGCTTGGTGAGGAAGGAAAGGGAGAAGGTACCTGAACAGAGAGGTTCCCCTACATCCCATGGGGAGTTATCAGGCTGTGCCCTTGCAAGCCCATGGATCTGCACGGTGGAGCAGATGTGGACCTGCAGCCATGGAGGAGCCTGTGCTTGGGGAGGTGCCTGTGCCAAAAGCAGGACATGTTTCTTCTGTGGGCAGCCCAGGCTGGAGCAGTCTGTTCCTGGGGCACTGCACCTGGTGGGAGGGATTCAAGTTGGAGGGGTTCATGAAGGACTCTTTCCTATGGGAGGGACCCTGTGTTGGATCCAGGAAAGAGTGAGGAATCCTTCTCCCTGAGGAGGAAGGAGCAGCAGAAAACAACCTGTGACAAATGGACCATAAACTCCACTCCGTGTCCCCCTGCACCACTGGCAGGAGGAGGAGGTAGACACATCAGGAACTAAATGATTTGGGCCTGGGAAGAAGGGAGGGCTGGGGTAAGGTATTTAAGATCTCTTTTTTGTTTTCTCTTTGCTCTGTTTTGATTATTGATAAATTAAATTAATGCTTCCCCATGTTGAATCTGTTTTACCCATGACCAAAACTGAGGAGTGGAACTTTTCTAGTCCTTGTCTTTACTTTGACTTTAAAAATACAGATTTATTCCATGTAATTTCCTGGACAGGTCTCTTCCCTTCCTTAGTAGGGCAGGTTGCTCCTGCTCACAGAAAGCTTTAGGATTTTTAAATTTCCAAACTGTCTTCAGTATAATTTGTTTTGGTTTTGTGCTCCCACATTATTTTAAACTGTAATCTTGAATTCTAGACTATTTATAGTGTGTCTGTAAAGTTCTAGATCACAAAGCAGTCAGTCTGGCCAGCTACCCAGTTCAATAGATGGAAACTGAGAAGTTTTATCACCCCATCTGTGCCACTAACCTGGCGGAAACTCAAGGACTTTCAGAATTGCACTTTTCAGATTTCTGTGAAATCAGAACTGGCAACACATGCTGTCATAGTAGAATGCTTTCAGTTTGCCAAACTATCAACTCGAAGATTAGCTACTCAATAATATATTATTTTTCAATTTATCATCCTTCCCTGTCAAAGTTCATGTAGTTAAAATAAGTTCTGTTTATGTGAATTACTACTTAGCTATCATGGCTATTCAGATGATTAAGTAGGAAAAGGAGACTTATATTTTCTACATTTATTTATGTGAGATTTTCCAAAAGTTGGATGCAGATGAAAGAGTATGGAAAGAGAAAGCAGAGATGAATGCATGCAACCTGCCTCTTCCAGATGGAGAAATAGAAGGAATTCAATTTCTCAGTATCTGGAATCAGAGCTCTTGTTTCAGTTTCTGAACTGATAATTTTCAGTTTATAGAGGGGTGAGAGCCAGCAACATGCTCACTGAGTGACAGAACTTGTTATGATTTCCATTTCCTTTCAAAGAGTAGTCCTGTAACAGATCATGAATCATACATAGCCAGTAAGATCTGAGAGTAGCTCTTTGCCTTATTCTTTCACAAAAGCTATCAATAAAAGATTCTTTGGAATATGAACTTAGAATAATTTCAAAGAAATTAATGTAAATTCAGGTTAAGGTACAAATGCTTTTACTCAATCTAAATCAGTGTTTCTTAGATGTAATCAGGTGATAGTGTTGCAGGATAACAGGACAAGACATTTTTTCCTCTGCCTCCCTAAATCAATAAAAATAGACATAGGAAAAAACACTGCAAAGACTCAGAGATATGAGGTTTTTATTTTACATACTTTTCAATGTCACTATTTCTAGTAACCACTGTACAAATACCAAGGTACAGTTATCTGGTGGCTGGTCCACCAGTGGTTATTTCTATTTAGAACCAAATATATTCCACTCTGTTCTGTCCTTGAGATTTTAGTTTAGCTTGTTTCTTTATTTACCTCTGATGCTTTTGTATTTTTCAAGTTCTGATGAAAAACCATGGAATGTATTCTATTGTTGTTCTTTTGTCAAGAAGTGCTTGGCAATTTGGCCTTTTAGAGGCGACTTTCTGAAAGAAGGAAAAGTAGTGACATGGAGTTCTATTGAGCTTGTTTATTTTTAGAATATGCCCTTAGGCAGCTCTACAGCAGGTCACAAAGACACAGGAAACCCCCTTTTTTCCAAATTCTTAGCTCAAAGACCAAGAAACAATAGAGGTCTGAAAACTATCCCTCATTAAATCTTCATGGAAGAGAACAATTTCTGCCTCCTTTTTCCAGAATGCAAACCAAGAAAGTGTCACACAAGTAATAACTAAACAATGTTTCTTCAGCCAATATATAAAATATATTAATTTAAAAGAATGTAAAATCATGGGAAATTTTCCATATGATATTTTTCACAGTAAAAATGTTATTTTCTGGCAATAAAGCCTTTTTTATATGCTAAGAGATCTGAATCAAATAACACTGCTAGAAATGTCATATTGAGACTTCTGGAGGAAAGAGCCATGACCAGAATCTTGGGTCAGGCCACTGATGTGCAAAGAGATATCAATGGTTTGACTTTGTCAAGCCATAGTTTACTAAAGATTTATAGAAATCTTTTCCTATTGCCCAGAGACCCCTACTCTTCTGCTAGTAATGGCAATTAAATGATCACCTCCAGACTTCTCAGCCTCTGTTGTAAAACTGCACTTACTCAGAAATAATACACATATTATAATTTTCCACCTTCACATAAAAATAAACAAAATATTTTCCACCTATGATTTCAGCAACTAAACACTTTTGTCAATGGACAGGTTTCTTTAGGTATCCACAACAGAATACCTTAGTCAAATGACTTTTTCACCGTACTGCAAACTGAGCATCTCATATGTCCTCTTTTCACTCTCATTTCCCAGTGTTAGAGAAGTTAAAGCAACACCAGACAAGCTCATATCTGAAGCAGCTCCACAGGCAGTGCTATTAAAGGTGACCATCAAGTGAAGGGATGCAGTCACCTGCCACCCAAGGTGTTTGGCTCGTATCCACCTTGACACTTCCATGCTCAACTAGAATGATTTAATGACAAGACAAAACAAGGAAAAACAAGGTTATTTTCACCCTTTATTTCTTCCTCACATATATAGTAGAATCTCTGCTTACTTCAATATAGTGGCAATTTAATTCATGAAAAGAAAAAAGTCCAAACCTCTCCTCTATTTTCTGTTAAATGAAAATACAATATTCTAAAGATCCTGGAAGCTTTAGATAGTGGAAAACTACTCATTTACCTACCTCTTCATAAAACAGAGGCCTGCTCTTCAACCCACTGGAGTCATCAGAAAGATTTGAATTGAGTTGAGTGTGTTTTGGATGAGTCTTTCTGAGAACATTCAATTCATCTTACTTCTGTTATAAGCTTTTCAGGTTGCTGTAGTATTACTGAAAATTCTCTTCTACAAATAAAGAACAAGTCTTTAACATACAGCAAACCAAATTAATTGTAGATTCCTTAGGGATTTTCAAATTAGGCCTTTTATATATGAGGTTGTTTATACTCTAGCCCTTCTTTTCTTTCACAGAATCACTGAACAAGCAAAACTTCCAGACTTTGACTCAGTTCCTGTGAGCATCATGCATATAAGAAAATGTGAAATGAAAATTTTAGGCCACGTGCATGAAAAAATTTTGAGGAAGTAGTTTATTTCACCACACAGTTATTTTAAAGAGATAATTCAACATCGTAAACCGATTTATTGATAATGAATTATTTTTAAGTCCAGTCTTTCCCATATTTAGCTTATTCTCAGCTGGAATGACCTCTCTTCATTCCTTCATGGCACTATTTAATGTCATAGTAGAATTGCAGCCATGGTCTGCTGCAATTCCCTGGAGTAGTTACAGCTTACTGCTTTCTCCTCAAATGCACCTCACCATCTGACTGTTTGTCATTGCTAATATGATTTTAATAACATCCAAACAAACAGCTGAGTGGGTTGTTTGTCCACATAGCGCTCCCGTGGGGCAGGGGAGTACCACTCCAGAGGCACTGAGAACTATGTGTGAGGCTCACATCCCAACCTGGTGCTGCTCAGAAATCCCATTCCAGAACCTGCAGCACCTTCTAAATCAGTTGGTGCATTCGTTTTTGAATTAGATGGCATGTTGTCTAGCGAAGAGGGAGGGATGAAAGTGTAGAAATTAGCAGCTAAGAAATATATTTCAGGATGCATCTTTGAAACTTCAGTTACTGTTCTTGCCTTTGTGGTTGCTCTATCCATTATCCTAACAAGAAGCAAAATGGAGTTTTTGTTCCTTTTTTTTTAGGAAGAGAAAGCTGTTGATTGAAATTTTATCTCTTGTGTTTTGTACACAAAACCATATGTACACTGTTGATTGTAAAACTATGCTATAAGATTAAATTTTGTAGGACCCTGTAGACCATACATTCTAAGCCTAGCTTTTGAAAAAGGAAAGGTTTATCCCATAATGTTATGTATAGTATAATAAATAGCAGTACCAGGAGAACACAGCTGTTTTCCCCTGGCTGATCTCCATCTGTTCATGGTGTAAAACACGTGGAAATGTTAATTAATCTAAAGGTGTTGTCTAAAACAACTTAATTTCAAGTCTCTGAATGAAAACAAACAAAAAAAAGAAACAAAAACCAACCAACCAAAAAAAACCCCACAAAACCAAGCAAATTAAAATGACATATTTTTCCCTGGGGAGTCTAACTGAGAGTTTTCTTAAAATAACATTTCATAGAACAGGTGTATTGGAACATTAAAGGAAAAAATCTACTGCCTTTGGAAAAGAAAAAAGTAATTTTATCTCTGTCTTTGAGGTCTGTATTATGTAAATCCTGAAAAATATTTTTCCAATAAGAATGAATATACAGATTTAGTTCCAATAGAAGGCATCTTCCTTTGCCTCTGTATGGTATTAAGCATTTGATTGCCATCTGTATCAGAATCATAGAAGCAAACTGTGAAATAAATTTGTTTTCTGTAAATTTCAAACATCCTCAAAATTCCTTTTGAGGGAGCATTGATGGTTTTTGATATAGAAGTACTGGAAGCAACTTCCCACACAAAATGACTCCTCAAAATGACATTTTCAACTTTTTCACTGTATATTGGATCCACAACAAAAGGTGAATACTCACATCAGAAAACAGTAACTTTTAAGAAAACAGACATGCATGGGCTTTTAATGCTTAGAAGCATTAATGCTTTCAAGCATTAATATAAAAAAGGCCAACAAAACCAAATCCAGACTATCTTTCCTTCTTTAGAAAAACACAGAAAGAGATGAGGTGCTCAGGGAGGTTTTCCGTAATGATTGCAAGATTTGCCTTTGAAATCACAGTAGGATGCATACTTTCATTTCATTTTTCCGAACAAATAGCCTATCCTAAACCCAAAAATGAGTCTGCATCTCCATTTGATATGGGTTTCATATTACTTGAATACCTGACAGCAATTAGTCTAGTAATAAAATATCAAACCATCTCTTCACCTCTTACCAACATCACTACAATCTTCTTGTAATAGACCTCTCTACCTGCCAGAGCAGGTATACTAAGGTTTCTGTGGATCTCTCAGTCACATCCTTATTCAATAATGATCTTTATGTTATGTACTGGCAATCTATCTTCATGTTAAATCAAGGAGCTTTTGATTCTACTTTAAGGCTCCCACTATCACCAAAATTATTTCTCTTCACAGTCTCTGCAAAAGTGCCACCTTTGTTCACAGAAAGACTTAGACACGGGTCATTCTCCAGTATTCATCTTTGCCTTCCTTCCTGTTTTCAATAGGAAACATGCTTTCACTGCTTCTTCTCCTTGGCTGGAGCAAAAGGAAGTTGCTGAGAGGTGGGAGTTGGTCTCTTTCTTCCTACTAACAAGCAACAAAACAAAGGAAATGGTTTCAAGTTCAGCCAGGGAATGTTCAGATCAGATACAAGAAGAAACTTCTTCACTGAAAGAACACTGGAATAGGCTGCCCAGGAAGGTGGTTGAATCACCATCCCTGGGGGTGTTTAAAAGATGTGCAGATGTGGTGCTTAGCTATATGGTTTAGCACTGGACTCGATAGGGTTAGGTTAATGGTTTGATTCGATGAACTTAAACATCTTTTCCAACAAGAAATGTTCTGTGACACTGTGGGAAAAAAGCACATCTCCACTTTCCATTGGTTTTCCCTACTGATCTTTTCTCTCAGTTCCTGACTCTGATATGTTTCCATGGTTATCTAATTTCTTCCAGAATTAACTATCCATACAGCAAAAGGCCATTGTATAGGGCTTGTAGAATTTTAAAAAGCCTAGAGGAATATTCATCCATCAGTTTAGGATTTATGAATTAATCTTTTGGATTTAAGACAATTTTGACATATAAAATTGTTACCCATTAACACCAGTCAAATTGCCCAGCCATCTTACTGATGGAGTGACTGAGTGTAAAGTCCTGACAGCATGTTTTATTATTGTGAAAAAAGGTCTTAGATATGTATCTGTACTTTTCAAATGTGTGTTTTGTTTTGTACAGAATTTTCAGTGAGTCAAAGATTATTTTTTCTCAGTGGCACTAGCGACATCTGAAAACTTCTAATGAACAATAAAACTGTTAATTTTATTCTATTCTGCATTCTACACAGAAAATGAAAAAAGAAATACCATTCTTCTTTCATGCAAGTAAAACTATAGAGCAACACAAATAACCTCTTTTGGGTTAAATCATAGTAAATTTCTGTATAAGAGATGCTCTAAATTTTTTCAGTGTTTCAGTATATATTAATTAACTTTTTGTTTGTGCTGATAAATGGTGTCTAAAGGCTTGTAAAATATTTCAGCTATTTTTGTATGTTAAAAATATTCTTATAAACCCTGAGTATTCTTACCAAACATATTTCTACCAATATAAGATTTCATCTGAGTAAACATCTTTTAGTATTTCTTCAATATATTTCCTAGTATGAAAATGAATAATTGTTTGCTTGACAAGAGAAACAAAATATTCTCCTCTATAGCATAAAACTCTGTCTACATGAAATTCCCTAAAGTTCTTTTAATGTTGGTTCCATTGAAGAAGCAAGGCTAAGAGGTAAGTGGGTAATAAATGCCATCATACAGTTTCCAGCAGGTTCAGTCAAAATTTTGTCAAAATGTGAAAGATTCATGAGAATAAAGGAATTTGGCTGGTTGGTGTTCACCATGCAAATTGAAATTTTGTAATAAGGACTCATAGATTTATAAAATAGTTTGGGTTTGAAGAGACCTTAAAGGTCATTAATATCCAACCCCCTCTGCCATGGGCAGGCACATCTCCCCGTAGACCAGGTTGCTCAAACCCCATCCAATCTGTCCTTGAGCACTTCTAGGGAGGAGGCAACCACAACCTTTCTGGGCAACCTGTTCCAGTGTCTCATCATTCACAGCCAATAATTTATTCCTATTTTCTGATTTAAATCTACTCTCTTTTAGTTTGAAACCACTCCTCCTTGTCCTGTCACTACATGCCTTTGTAAAAAGTTCCTGTCCAGCTTTCCTGTAGACCCCTTCAGGTACTAGAGAGCTGTGCTAATGTCTCCCCAAAGCCCTCTTTTCTCTAGGCTGAGCAACTCCGTCTCAGGTTGTGTTCATACTAGAGGTGCTCCAGCCCTCTGATGATCTTCATGGCCCTCTTCTGGTCTCACTAGAGAAGCTCCATGTCCTTATCGTGTTGGAGACTCCAGAAATGGACACAGTACTGCAGGTGGGCATTCACAGAAGTAGAGGAGAGGAGGAGAGTCACTTCCCTTGATCTGCTGGTCAAGTTGCTTTTGATGCTAACCAGGATGTAGTTGGCTTTCCGAGCTGCAAGTGTACACTGCTGGCTCATGTTGAGCTTCCCTTCAACCTGCACCCCCAAGTCCTTCCCCTTAGTGCTGTTTTGAATCCATTCTCCACTCAGCCTATAACTGTGTTTGGGATTGCTCTGACCCCTGTGCAGTACCTTGTACTTAACATTGTTGACCTTTATGTCATTTGCACAGGCCTATCTCTCAGTCCTGCCAAGATCTGCCTGTAATCATAGAATCATAGAATTACTCAGGCTGGAAAAGACCTTCAAGATCATCGAGTCCAGCCTCATCTTAAACCTATTACCCTATTTCTGATGACCCTCCGCTAAACCAGGTCCCCAGACACCACATCCAGGTGATTTTTAAACGTGTTCAGGGATGGATACTCAACCACCTCCCTGGGGAGCCTGATCCGGTGCTTAAGAACCCTTTCTGTAAAGGATTTTCTCCTGATATTCAATCTAAATCTCCCCCAATGCACCTTGAAACCGTTTCCCCTTGTTTTGTCATCTGTCACCAGACCAATTCCACTCTCACTACATCCTCCTTTCAGGTATTTCTAAAGAGTGATAAGGTCTCCCCTCAGCCTCCGTTTCCCCAGACTGTACAACCCCAACACCTTCAGTTGCTTCTCATAAGGGATGTATTCCAAACCCTTAACCAGCTTTGTTGCCCTTCTTTGGACTTGCTCCAACACTTCAATGCCCTTTTTGTACTGAGCTGCCCAAAACTGAACACAGTACTCGAGGTGGGGTCTCACCAGTGCTGAGTACAGGGCCAGGATTTCTTCCCTAGTCCTGCTGGTCACACAATTTCTGATACAAGCCAGAATGCCACTGGCCTTCTTGGCCACCTGGGTACATTGCTGGCCCATATTCAGCCGACTGTCAATTGATACACCAAGGTCTGTTTCTGCCAGGAAGCTTTCCAGCCACTCTTCTTCAAGCCTGTAGCATTGCCTGGGGTTGTTGTGACCAGATAGATCCCTTCCCTCCAGTGTGTTGACCACATGACAGAGCTTGGTGCCAGCAGCAAACTTGCAGAGGGCCAACTTGATCCCCCTGTCTCTAGCACCAACAAGAATGTTAAACAGCTCCTGTCCCAGTACTCAACCCTGAGGAATGGCACTTGACACTGATCTTCACTTGGACACAGAACCATTGACCACAAAACTTTCAGAAAAACCATCTAGCTATTTTCTTATTTCCACCCTTCCTTATTACATGGTCCATCCATCATGTCTGTGTCTCTCCAATTTAAACATAAAGAGGACTTGGAGAACAGTGTCAAATGCTTTGCACAAGCACAAGTACAACGACATCAGTTGCTCTTTCCTTATCAGCCATGTTGGCTTACATCAACCACCTCATAATTTTTCATGTGCTTGGGCAGAGCCTTCAGGAGGCTCCATGGTCTCACCTGTCACAGAGGTGAGACTGATTTTTCTGCAGTTCCCTAGGTGTTTTCTTTTCCTCCTTTTTAAATCAGGGCTCGTATTTCCTTTCTTCCAGTCAGTGGGAGCCTCACTGGACTGCCAAGATTTTTCAAGTAGACTGGAAAGCAGCTTTGCAACTTCATCCACCAGTTCCCTCAGGATCCATGGATGCACCTCATCAGGTCCCATGGACTTGTACACCTTCAGATTCCTTAGATGGTCTTGCATCCTTTCCATATGTAGTTCTTCATTCTCCCAGTCTCTGCCTTTGTCTTCTGTGACTTGGGCACTTGTCAATGAGTAGTGACGTAAAAAAATAATGGAATACTTTAGCCTTGTCCATATCCTGAGTAATCAGATTGTTGTTACATAATTATTGTGTCCAAAATATTTTCTGTTCAGCATGAACACCACGGAAAAATATAAATGATTCATGATGGAGCTTAGGCTACTTCTTCAATGTATACAAACAGCAGGGAGGGTAATTTTGTTGTTTTGGTATGCACCAAGAGAAGTACTCATATCCGTGAAATGTCATTGGTGAACATGTGGAAGTATTTCTATGCTCACTTGAGGATGTCAAAGAGAAAGCTCTTGTTGTGTATTAATTATTTAAATTCAGCTGGCTAATTACGTTTTTAAATTGCAGTTACAGCCTTAAAAGAACAGAAACATAATTTAAAAAAAAAAAAGGGTGTGTGTGTGTCAGTTTTAGACCACCTGTATTCTCAATATTTCATTTTCAAATATGAATCTTTCACAAATGAACCTTTTGACAATATACCAGAACAGTTCTGCATTGCCATGAGGCAAGTGTAAATGGAAAGAGATGAGTAAAAGACTTTGACTGAGAACTGTAACAGAAAGATTAAAAATGCTCATGGTATATGATGTTCAGGTGGAGTGTGAACATGGATTTAGCTATGAATCTTCGTTTTCAGGCTGGTGCATTCTGCTTATATCTAGTCTCAGAAAGATTTCTAATGCAAACTGAAGATGCTTATTTCCTTGGAAATTTTCTCCCATTTTAGTAGGAATATTGTATGTAGTCTGAGACGCTTTGTGATTAATTTTGAGAGTAACTTAAAATGTAATTTTTGATCTATGGGAATTGTCCTTACCATTTGGTTCTGATCAGCTTTAAATGTTACATCTCCCTTTGTCTCTAATTGATATGTAAAGATAGATCCTGAGTGTTCAAAAAGACTTCTCTTCTTTTGCAAGCTGTTAGGGAAGAGACTGAACAAAAAGCAAGCACTTCTTGTTCATTATGAAAGAAAACTTTCCTCCAGACTTTCACCAGGTCTTCTTCAGGTGTAATGGGCTGGGGGAAAGTACTTGTTATTTATGCTCAGACTTCAGATGTATGGTTCTATTTAAATCTTGGAAAAAAAAAATAGGAGAAGATCTATGATGGATAGAGATAGAAGGAAAGGTATTGTAATTTATTTTTTACAATACTGTTACATAACATACTTGGTGTGAGTCATGGAGAATCTTCCTACACCTCATTACAGTACATATTGATGAGTGTGAGAGGTAGAGAAAGAGAGCCTGTAGCTCCTAAATTCAGAAGTTCAACACATCATGCAGTGGCATTTGAATCAATTGCTTCAAGTGGTTAAAATGGGAGATCAGAAGAGGAGCAGTGGTTTCTTCATTGTTGTGGCAAAATGATTCATGCAGCAAAAATGATCACACTTTGGGCTTTTTCAATACTGTCCATTCTACTTTTCTCTATGGATGATACATTTTATATTCACATAGGTTTTTATGTGTATTTAAGCCTCCTGTGAACCATATTATATACCTGTATGATATACAAATATTACATCTATGTATAAATACTGTATATATCTATACATATACATTTTATTTCAAGCTGCAATTTGTTTTCCTACACTTATATTTCATATGGACCTTTTCTAAAGACAAAATACTCTACCCTCATCTTGTTCATTTATTCTCTGCCAAATCCTTCCTTTACTTCAAATTCTAGATCATCTTAATAACCTTCTTTGTAGTTTCTCTTTATTCTACTGAAGCTAATTTGAAGTCTCATCTCCAAGTGACACTTTTAATCTACAGGCTGTTGTCTTTTATCATCTGGGACAAATGCTTGGTTTTACCATGTTCCTGAAAACCCTGTGTAATAATTTTCTAGGCTGGGATTTAGCTCCAGATTGACATCTACATTCAGATAAATTCAAGAGGATATCTATATGGGCAAGATTACCTTGGAATTATAATAGCTTAAAGACAATTCAACACTGAAGATGGAGCCTGAGGGATACTCTGTTAATCAGCCACTACTTTAGGGTGATGTGAATAACTCCCTAGGCTCCACTGGAGTCCTATTCCTCAGGACTTTTCCTTAGTAGTCCTACTGGTCAAGTGGCATATGGAATGTCATAGAATCACAGAATCATAGAATAATTTGAGTTGGAATATGACCTGGGTGGCTTTTCTACAGGAGGACATTAGGAGTCTTGTATGACTCCTTTCTGACCTTTTTACCAGCTCAGTGTGTTTGTCCTGGATAATGATAAATTGCCTCAAATGGTATTGGACATCTACATTTAGGCAACAGAATCAAGATCTTGGGAATAGTAAGGGGAGTTTAAAAATCTTTATGCTTGCAAATACTGACCAGTGAACATTTAGGTATTTTAATATGGAGCAGTCTTGTTTTTCCACTTACATCTCAAATTTACTAGAGGATCCAGATTACTCTTCTACTTTCATAATCTACTAACAAATGCCTTAATTCCAGACCTCCTTGCTACAGGGCAAGTCATGGCAAGAGAGATTCCTTTCAAAGAAGCTCAGATCTTAGGTTTGCCGTGTCATTCCCAGGGTCCACCTTCTACATAAGCACAAAATTCTTTATTTTCACTCACAATCAGAACAAAGCCAAAATCAAGAAAACATAGAAAGTACAGTCTAGAAGAAAGGGAAAAAAAAAAAAAAAAAAAGAGAGAGAGAGAGAGAATTCTTGAGAGAATTCTCAAGGATATGAAACCTATAAAACTCCAAATTTAATAGAGGAACAGGAAAAATTCACCAAAAGCCATGCCCAATAGAGAAAATGGCCAATTCTGCACTGGAGTGTTTATGCAAACAGCTGTGCTAAAGATCAAAGAACAGATGAAGTGATAATCTACAAGGGACACAATAACACAATTACATTAGTCTAAATGTATGTTGATGACCCAATGTAGCATTCTTTTTCCCCTGACATTTTTTTCTTAGCAGTGTGGCCGGGTATATTTTTTTTTTTATGATTACTAGATCATACTTCCCAAAGGTTAGTAAAAAAATATTTTAAAATATCAAATACTTGTCCACACTTTAATACCCTATTGCCACAAAGTTTTCATAGTGATTTTAAATCTTTGACAGACCCATACTTAGAGGTTGAAAGAAAATATAAACGAAGACAAGAAGATTGCTCACCCAAATTCTTAAAGGACTTGCTGAAAAATTCAAATGCCCATACTAGAAAGTGTTATCTTCAAAATCCTCTCCTAACTTCTTAAACACTAAAGAATAAAGGTCTTCTCTTTAACACAAAAGTCCTGTGCACTTTGAGGGGGCTTGTTCAGATGCTTTGAACAGCTGCGCAATGGCAGTGTTGCTTCCTTTCCCTGCTGCCATCTCGAGCATCATCAAAGCTCTCAGGGAGGTTGCCATCTATCTGCTGTCTTGTAGGCAAGTAAATCTGTTCTCAACAATCCCAGGCACTGTCAAAAGGTGACAGTAATACCATCAGGAAAACATTTTCCACAGAACAATTTATCCGTGTTTTACTGGCAGTCTGGATGCTCAAAAAACTCCACAGAGATTTTTTTAATACTTTATAGTATTTATATCTTCCTTCCTTCATCTATAGTCAATATCTCTGTATTTAACAGTCTCTAAGTTACATCTTTAGTCTCCACTTAGGAGAAAAACACCTTATCAACTATATTTTCCTTAATAATACTACTTCTACTAATCCACAGGTGCCCAAAATCTCATTTTTCTCTTCAGACAATCAGACTTACCTTTTTCTCATTAAGAGCAGAGCAATTGTTCTCATCTTCAACTTAGTTTATGTTGTTTCTATTTCAGATCTGACAGAGGACTTGTATACCTGAAATCTTACTTAGTTTTTGTTATTTATCTTATTCCAGTTTTACCAGCTCATATAACTTTCTACTTGCATGTGTGCTTGGCTTGTTTTCAAGTCTGCACCCATAGTCTTTCAAAAAATAGAATTGTGATTCTGGAGGGCACCCAAATTGCATATGGGGATTTAATTGGTGGACTGAATTCTCAGAGCAGCTGCATAGAGCTACAGACCTAACACCCAGCATGGCAAACCTTGACAAAAAAAGAAACAAAAAAAACCCAACTGGCTGAATTTAGGTAACCAAATTAAATTAAATGAAGCAGAGAGACAGAGAGACAGAAAGTCAGAAAGAGAGACAAAAAGAAAGAGAAAAAGAGAGAAAAGAAAGGAAGAAAGAAAGGGAGAAAGACCACCAAAATGACATCAATATATGACTGTGATTCTGAAATAATGCTATTCAAACACATACTTGCACTGAAGCAACTGAAGACATGAATTTAAAGAGAATTAATTATCTTGTTTCTATTCAACATGTAAGCTAGGGCTGAGATATTTTTTCTTGCATACATGATATAAGGTAAGTATTAGCTCTGCAATTCAGAAAGTGTTTCTGTAATTACTGTTTCCAAACTGACAAATTTTAGTAGTTTGGAACATAATCTTGGAATTCTTTTGTAAATTATGAAAATTCTTGATAACTTTAAAACAATCAACATTAACAGTTACATTATAAAAGCATGTCTGAAATGGGCAGATACTTTACAAATATTGGGTTTTGTTTAGTGTTTTAAACCCCTGTTAGTGTTCACAGCATTTTAAACTTGTGAAAGTGGTTAGGTATCAATCAACACAGAAAAAACGACTTTCAGGATTTCACTTTCTGACAATAAAACTGTTATTTGATGTAGCCTGGGTAGAAACTTGCTGGGGTTTTGTATTGTATTTGTTTTTCCTGCTGTTTTATCCAGCTGTGTATTTGGTAAATTAATTTCAGCAGTATTGCAAAGGGATCTCTTGACAGAGAAAACACTGCAAGAACTTGTAAAAGAAGCCTAGAATCATTGCTATAGTAGTCTTATGATTTATAATAGTAAGATATATACATATAATAGTCTTCATTCACCTGTGCCAAAACATCTGTGACAGCTGTTTTCTTAATTCTCTATGACATGAAAGGACAGAAGTTACCAAGAGAAAATCTAGTACTTTCTAAAGATAATACAAGGGGCCAGCACTAAAAGTATTTAAAAACATTCCTATTTATACTTCATGTTGCAACCCCAAAATTAATTTCACTCAACACATTCCAAAGATTTAAAATATTTTTACCTTAGTCAAAATAAACACATCATAAGTTTAGAAGAGTGGTATCTTAAATCAAAAGGAGATATATGGGAAGGGAGAGAAGAGCCAGAGCTGTACAGTGCTGAAATTGAAGTATTGACTTGGACTCCCAATGGTACAGCAGGGAGAACATCATTGCTGAACAGATTTGGTATTAATTCTGTTGCCTATA
This sequence comes from Florisuga fusca, assembly GCA_038090715.1. Classification (NCBI taxonomy): domain Eukaryota; kingdom Metazoa; phylum Chordata; class Aves; order Apodiformes; family Trochilidae; genus Florisuga; species Florisuga fusca. The sequence continues at coordinate 17,831 of JAAWXA010000214.1, forward strand.
TGGGTCATGGCTGCTAAATTAACTGTCTTTAGTGATATATTAAGTTCTCAAGGTTAGTGACAGGTTTCATTCCTCATCTGCTCTGAGGCTGACAGCAGCCATTTCCACTGCTTCTGCAAGTCACACTGAAGGTATAGATGGTGTGCGTATGACAGTGACTTTTAGTGTTGTGGTTGATATACAGCTTTCTGGGTTATTAAAAAAAGAAAAAGATCAACATCCTTAGGTGAGTTATCTCACTGCGTAGGAGTGCTGATTGTGACAGGCTAAAGTCCTTTTGCTGTGTCTTAATGGAGCCAACTCAAATTGTTATAACTTTTGTCTTATTTCTGCTACAATTTGATGTCTCTATACAGCTAAAGCAAAGGAAAACACTTCCTTGCTCTTTGGATTACCTTAATAAACCTGCTGTCTTCCTCCCTCCCAGATAAATGCATGTTCACACAAACACACACAGTGTTCTCACACGGGTTTCCTTAACCCACCCCCTTCCATTTACACACACACACACAAAGAGTTAACCTTCTCAGTGAAAGTATCTTGATCTGAATCAACAATCACATTTCCAGATGCTATGTTGATTTACATACAGAAAGAATTCTCTGAAGAAGCCAGATGTGTAATAGCCTACATTGTGTGCATAGTTACAGCTACAGAAATAAAGAACCAGGCCTTTGCCATGCTTTGGAAGCAGTAATGAAAGAACCAAGTGTTATTTTAAACAGAAACACTTAATAAGCATTACTTATTAAAGCTTCCTACTTTATTGGCTTGGTACAGTAAGTCAGTTCTCATTTCTATAAAAATACAGTGAAGCTTGACTTGAATCAAAGAGCAGAGTTTCTTTTGTGCAATCGTGGAGCTGGTTTGGAGGCATCAATTTTGAAAATGGAAGGTGTCTAACTATACGGCTCCAACAGACTGTGTAGCCCTAATGAATACCTTTTAAAGCCATGCATGAACTGCAAAAGATTTGTGAATTTAACAAATACCACAAATAGAATGGAAAAAATTTGTTTATTGCAGTGTTTTATCTAAATCCACATGTGAACAGGTTATCCTGGATTTGCCGGGACAATTGGCTTTCAGTTTTGTTAGCACCAGTTATAATTCTAAGTACTTGTGTTTTTACAGATATCTAGTAATATGAGGAAGAGTGGGCTGTAGAGTTTAAGTAGAAGAAACTGTTCCCCCATTAAAGATTTAATTTAGAAGGAGAACATTATAAATTCTTAACATACTTGGTTAGCATGATGTCATAGACCATTTTGAAAATACACTTTAGTTAATATGCACAAATAGAAGAATAGAATACTTAGGAAACACTATATACCTTCATCTAAAGAATAAAACAACAGCCATATTTTCTGTGAAAGACTGGCTCATCCTTTCAGTTCAAGGTTTTCACCATGTGAGTTCCAAAATTTTAGCCCAAAACTGTGGTTTTATTTATTTATTGCAGATAAATGGAAAATTATTTCCATATAAAAGTTACTGCCCTTAGTAAAGGCAGTCAAAAGGAAAAGCCTATTATTTTCATAAGTAACAATTACTTCATTGGCATAACCAGCTCCTTCCCCTACTATTTCTTGTACAAAGAGTCAAAGTTTGTACAGCAAAAAGGGCTAGAGAGTCAATAGGCTAAGATACAATATGGTCAGGTGTTTTTGTTCAGTCTGACTTGGCTGCCAATGCATCCACAGGACTCCACAAAAAGTTCCTGAGGAACCTACAATACACCAGGGGCTGGTAATGTTTTCCTTAAGCAAAGTGGAGTCATTTACTCTTTCATAATCTAAGGCGACCTGCAGAGAATGTAGTTTTACTAGTTAGTGAAGAATACACCAGAAATAAATTAAGTGAGCATTTCTTAACAAAACAGTGCAGACAGATGAGAAAATTTAATTATGATTAATAACATTATTTCAAATACTGCTTTCAAAAAACCTGTATTCTGGCACTGTAGACAGGATATATGCATTGTAAATATATCAGATAATAGGATCATGGAATCCCTCATGTGTTAATGATGCTGCATAATAATAGATCATTCCGTAAAAATATGGAACCCACCTTCCTGCAAATACAATAATATCTCTTTAATCCTGAAGCTCAGAAACTACCAAATACTCATTTTAATTTTTTTAATTTTTAAATATCAGAAAGATGGACAGATTCTATGCTTGATCTTACAGCTTTCAAAAATAAATATTTGGTCAACTAAAAGGAGACTACCAAAAACCAACAGCTTCAAAGGAAGCTTCCTAAATATAGATATTTAAATCCACATCCAGAAACTTGAGTGAAATTGACCTGACTGTGTTATTCAGACTTGATTTTTACTGAGCTTTAGAGCACTTAATACATGTGAGGGGAAAAACAAGGAAACAAACAAAAAAGATTATTGTGGCTCTGAGTTTCAATATCAGTGCAACTACTAAATTTTAATCCATAATGGAAGCATAAAAGGCCAGGTTATTTAAATTATATTGAAAGGAATTATATTTATGTCATTACGCTGATGTAATAAAAACCTGGAAGTGGTTTTATAGAATAACTAAGAAATAGACCCGAGATCATCATCCAGACTTCAAACTCTTTGTATATTCTATAGTATTAAAAGAGCAAAGAATGTGGAGTGTTTATTTTATTTACACTTGAAAATCTCTAGACATCTGGTAAAAGCAGGGGTTGTTTTATTCTCTGACTCTCTTATTCACTCCAGCATCCTACAGATAACACCTGCTCTCAAATTATGCTCTACTCTCTCATGGACAACATGGTTATTTTGTGCCAGGAAATCACTCCAACTGAAATCAAAGCTGGCCCATTTCAGATGTAAAAGAGATGATAACAGATTCATGATGAATACAAGTTAAAGTCATACCAGAGGTGCTATGAAGTTATTTTCTGGTTTAAAAATCACCATTTACAGATACTGGAACCCCTTCATGAAACAAAAAATAAAAGTTAAATTATAGACTCCATTATAATGAAGTACCTTCTTACTACAAAGCTAATACACTCCATTCTTAGCAATATAAGCAGTAAGAATTCCGTGTTTTGCATAATATATTGACTTAAGTAACTTTTACATAAAGAAGATACAGTGAAATAATTCTAAGATAGTTTCTGTGTTAAAAAAGTAAATCAGATTTAGAAGCTTTGTAGGGCTTATAGCCAGACCTAGAGTATCATTCAATGCTAGTATTTAGTGTGTCACATTTTCAGAAAAGAGGGGTTTTTTGTATTTATAAATGAAGTACACATATACTAAAAAAACCCCAAAATATAAAAATAAACAAAACCCACAAACAGGAAAAAAAAAAAAAACAACGAAGAAGATATTGATCCAGAATCTTCTCTGTTTACATGCTTTTGGAAAGGTAAAATATACACAATTACCTTTACTTTTGGAAATATACAATACATATACAATACATTTAAAATAAATAAATTAATTTTCCTGCCTTTGAATTCTAAGACAGTGCTTACCTTATCTCTGTTAATTCTGCTGTGCAATACAGTGATACGGACATCTTGTGATAAGGAAAAATGTGACTGCTATTTTAGAAAATACTACCATTATCCCAAAAAGAAGAATTAACTTCTACTAGTATTTTAGCTGGCAAGATATTTATCATCCTATCTATAGAATGCTGTAAAATGGTAGCAAGGGGAGAAAGGACCAGTAAAAGTGTTGGAACTTGATTACTTTGGGAACACACGGTTAATAAGCAAAAGTGATTTGTTGCATCTGAGATGAATGGGCTGCCCAGGGAGGTGGTGGATTCTCCGTCTCTGGAGGTTTTAAAGAAGAGACTGAATGTGGCACTCAGTGCCATGGCCTGGTAGCCACAGTGCTAGTGGATTAAGGGTTGGATTTGATGATCTCAGAGGTCCTTTCCAACTCAGCTGATTCAGTGAGTCTGTATGAGCTGTGGTTGCCTTAACTGCATTTGATAAGGAGTGGATAATGTGCATTTGTATCTCTGTAATCAGATTGGTTTTGAGAAAAAGGAAAAATAATGTTTGTTTGAATTGGAATGCAGATCCCTCAGGATGAAATATCCCATCCTACTGCATCTGAAATTTCTGTGTTATCTTGAAATCGTGGAGAAAATTCTACTGTAATTTCATTTGTTTGTCAAACTGAAAACTTCATTAGTAATGCTTATTAATAAAGAAGTTTATTCAGGAGTGACACCCCGAGGATAATAGCTGTAGGTGGAATTTCTAATATTTTATTTACTGTAGGTTATTAATTTCTAAGACTTGGGTCTTGGACATACTGTATCAGTAACAGAGCTGCTGGAAAACTTAGAGAAAACACTGTTGTCTTTCAACAGAATATTGCTAGCAAAATTCATCAGATATTCACCAGACTGAGGATGAAAAGAGTTTCTGGAGAGCTGAGGACCAGAGAAACACCAAGAGTAAGAAAATCAGATAGAACACTGGTTTAGAAAGTAGGACATACACATTCAGTTTTTAAATTCCTTGGTTCACATAAAATATGCACCAGAGACTTGAACTTGGGTCTTCCACTTTCCAGCTGGAGTCTCCTCAGCAGTGGGTTACTGATATTTTGTGGAAAATAAGCTGGTTTTCTCAAGTTAATGTCAAGTGGAAACGAATTGTGAGATATCAAAGTTGTTCATAGAATTAATTTCTTTTCTCAGAATATTAGCAACTGAGTATGCAGTATCTGTTTCTTATACTGGACAGTGAACTGATTTGGCTGTTTGGGTCCAACATGAGCGTATTGGTGAAAAGATAATAGGACTCCTTTTTATTGGAATACTGACATTTAAATAAAACTGATCTACCCATATTTTTTTTTAATTCAAAGTAAAATGTAAGAAAATCAACTTTAGGAATTTGGAAAGTCAACCCAACATCTTTACAATATAAATAATTAATTACTGCTGAAGTGTTAGCATTAGAGATTTTGTCGTTGTTTTCCTTAAAGTAGCCATGGCTTAGTTTGCTCACTTTGTTGTACCACTTCAGTGCTAATGAGATTCTACAGGCACAAAGTGAATTTAGAAAGAAGTGGAAAAAGGACAAAATACTGTGACCTCCAAGCAATTACAACTAAACATGGAAGAAAATGAATGACACATCAAAGCATCAGCTTCAAAGACACTCCCTGGTGGCTCATTTCAGAATACGTGTCATAGGAATTGTATAATAAAGTGTTTGAACTCTACTATTCAAGCAAAAGTTTAAGAATGCTTATCAGGGAACACAACTCCTCTATAAAAATAAGTAAAATGAATGTGTTGAAGGACAGCTAAAAATCCAAAGTCAAAACATTCCTGGTATGATTGATAAAAAGGTGAATAACGAATGAAACAATCTATCTCCATTTTTTTTAAGTAAAGGTGTTGTGAAGGAAAAAAGTGCCAAAATTGATTTCAATATTTGACAGAATTAATTCTTGAATCCATGAGAGTATCACATCTGTAAAATTTAAAGTCATGTGATTGGTGGGACATAAAATTCCAGAGGTAAAATTCACAAGATAAACTAATATAACACAAACCACAGTGGAGTCAAACAGATTAGCAGTTGTTGGTTTTTTTGGTGATGTCTCAAATAAACCATGAAAATAACTTTAGTGACTGAGGAGAAGCCTCTGCTTTGATTACAGTGGGCAACAAAAGACAGAATATGAGCTAAGCTTGCAATTTTCTGCTAAACTTAGATAAGATGAAGAAGATACTATGTTTAAATGACATTTAGGAGTATAGCATTTTTTTTGAAAACTCAGTTTTCAAAATCCTAAGATGTCTGAAATGGAAATAACCATGTAGTTTTCTGATGGTAGCTTCCATTTTTGAAATCCTTGTCCTCATACAAAGGAATAGAAATTGATTGTGGTGGACAGAACCACTACCCCTACATTCCCACCCAGTTTGTACATAATTTCTCCCAGTTACTACAAGTTTAAGTTGCACTGATTTCAGAATAACCTGTAGGCACATAAGCCACTTAAAATATGGGACTTGAGCTTTGCAGCATTGAAATACCTTTCAAATTTTTGTATTCAGATTTTCCTTGTATGCTGCAAAGAGTACAGATTTTTTTAAAATGGAGTACTTAGCAGGGGATTCTGGTTTTCAGCTTTAAATAATCTTTTCATCTACCTTTTCATTTTTATAAAGTGTTCAAAATATAAATTATACAATGAAATTATTATAACAGATTCAAATTTTTATTTTGTGAATCCACCTAATATTGCAATTTTGCTCCCCATCACAACCAAATGAAGATACATTTAAAAATCTATACTCAACTATAAAAACTGAAACCTCTTCTACAAAAAAGGTTTTCTCAAACTCTTTCCTTAAATTATACTATTTTTTAATTATCTTGTTGTATTTTTATTATACTTTATAAAATGGAGTTTGTAATTTTTCCCTGTAAAGAATGAGAAAAACTAAAGTGAAAGCTCTCTGAGCACCTCAGGTGTTTCTCCATTATTGAAGAAATAATTTTAATTGCCCTTATCAAAAGAACAAAATCACATTTAGAACTGTGTTTTATTGATCTTTAAGTGTTCGCAATAACAATATTTATTCAAAGTATTTAAGAGTTCTTTTTGGGAGCCATCCTGTGCCCTAATCTGAATGCTAATGAGGATTGTAAGGTTTTTGTCCATAAACATTTCTGTAATAACCTTATTACACTCATGGGACTTGGTAAGTTCAGTGTAGGGGCTGAAGTTAACTTAAACATTTGTCGTTATTTGTTTACACTTCATTGAGATCTCAATAACTGAGGTCTTAAAGAATGTCAAAAAAAGGTAAATTTGTTTTAAAGTTTCAGGAATCCAAGAAAGGATTAGGCCTGTCAAATACAGCTGTGGGCTTGCGAATACCCTTGCGAATTAAGATCAACTTTGCTTAATGACTGGTAAGTACTTTACAGAATAAGACCTGAGAAAAACAGTAAGGAAATAAGCAAAAGGTGTAATTTGCATTGTTCTTGTTTCAGACAGGATAAATAGCATTCCAGGTGCACATAAGAATTCACATATATATATGAACAACATTACTGTCAAGGAAATTAACTCATTGACTTATATGAATATATCTTAAACGTGTGAAGCAAAATGAAAATAGAGTCAAGTTCTGTGGGAAAACCTGGGCATCACTAATGATCTTAAGAACTGTAGGATTGAATTACTAGTTATTTAATCAATTAAAAATCAATAATTCTGAAGTCAAAGGAATTGTAAGGAGTCCTTCATGTTGCAAGTAAGGGATCATAAAGCGAACACTTCTTTGAAAGAGAACGTAGGGATAAAAAGTTGGGGATGGATTCTTATTCCTTCACAACTGAGGTAATATAGTCTGCCCTGAGATGAAGGCTGTTTTTAAAGTCTGCTTTTTTCTTGCTAAATTCTCAAGGAAAGGTGAATGCCCCTTAGGTGTTTCTTATGTGGACCTGTACAAAAGTATGACAACATCAAGCTCAGAGAAATGTAATTTAAATCCCTCTCTCCCAGAATGTTCAGACCTGTTATGTCATTTCACGTGAGTCTTTCCTGTACAAACTCTAAATGGGGACTTTTTGCATATGTGAAGTCCTTTGGAACACGTTAAGTACAAACCATCTGGTGAGTGCAGATTCGTTTCTATTCAAGCTAATTCGCTGTCAGGTTATTGAAAAAAAAACGTATCCCTGATTCTCTAGATTGTCTGTTCAAGTTAATTGGTTTGCCAGGTTGAAGCCTTAACAGATAGTATCTCTGGGGAAAACACTACCAGAAAAGAAGTACTTTCTGTAAATTTGAACATGCAATGTGTAGTGCAAAATGTTTAATATCAGTCAGGTGAAAAGGTCACAAAAATGTGAGTTTCCAGGTTAACATTGCCAAAGATATTTACTTCAAGAGGAACTCAAGAGACTGTTTTCAGATTCTTATTTTAGTTTTAAGAAATTTACTTTTTATATGTTCTCACTAATAATATGAGATATTAGGGTCTAAATTAAATAATTTATTTTTTCCCCATAGAAATACTTAATAACAAACATAATCGCACACAATGTTTTTTTCCCTTAAAGTCACAACCTTAAAACATTCTTTGGATGAAGAGACAAGTTGTATTAACATGTACTAAACTGTACAAGGGTGTATTAAATAATTGCTTATTCCTAGACTTTGTTTAAATTTTAATTATACTTCATAAAATTAGAAAACTGTCAGAAAGTCTCAGGACAATTCATTGATTTCCCCAAATGCTGAAGCATTTTACAAACTTTACTTTTCAAGCTGCAGGCACTGTTATCAGTGCAAATTGTGAATATTCCAGCATTCACATGGATGAATATATAAATGCAGATCATAGAATCATAGAATTGGCTGGGTTGGAAGGGACGACTCTTTCTCTATAGTCTGTAAAATGAAATATGATAAATGCAGTGCAAGTTATAAGAAAGCATGCTGTGTGACATTCAGGAAAAGGAATCCACTTTAAAAAATACAAGATAATGTTGGTTTTTTTCTTCTTTGTTAATTAATTGAGCTTCATTCATTCTTGAGTTGGATGAGATTAGCATGCTGGATCACATATGCAATTAAAAACTTAACCCTATTGACAGCCCACACCAGTACAACAGAAACATCATTCTAGTGGGTTTAAAGAACAAGCTGACTCAGCACTGTTAAGGCTGCAGGCAGACAATAAGGTCACTGGCCTGTATTTACACTAATAGCCATGAAAATCTCTGGTCTTGGCACAAGGAATTGCTGGACATGACAGCCAACAGTGTGCACATCAGACAAGAGGCAGGGATAGCACTGAGCAGATGGTGGCATCTCACCTCCTGGGTAATGGAAGGGGACCACTGGGGACTTGCCACCAATACCATAGAGGGGCAACATTACTGAGGTTAAGGTATTAAAAAATGACAAATTTCTTTATGGATGTGGCAAAATGGAGATTGACAGAGAAAAATTAAATAGGGGCAAATTGTTTACCTGTGAGAAGTCAGGGACAGAGAAAGAGATGTACAAGGTAGCAAAAGAGAGGATGAAGTGACTGAAAAAGGGGATAATGAAGTGTGGAATTTCTGTAAGTTGGACCACATGATCCCTATCAAGCAGCCTATTGCTGGAGCAGGGCAACCATTCAGATGTATTGTTCCAGATATACAATAAAAGTTGGGCTTCTGTGATCAGGAGTGCTGGGGTGGAAGCTGTCCCTGTGCAAATGAACACAGGATGGGTAGACCAAGTTTCCTCATACGTCCAAGCTGGTGCTCATTGAAGGTCTGATAACATTCATAACACACAATACATTGGACCTGGGTATCACAACAAAACACATCTGTGCTCGGAAGCACACAATTTTTTTATCCCTTCCAGAAATACTCAGTTTAATTATACCAGTTCCTATATTCTTGAGAGAGATGTTGATAAGTAATTTTCTAAATATTTTTTTTTTTATGTTAATTTTACTATGGCAAGGCTTAGATATCCTTGGGATATGACATCCAACAGATTTGTTTACAGAATATCAATGAATTAAGAAGAGTGGATGATATTTTTACTCAGTATCAGAACTACAGAAGTTCATTACTAGGGAAATAGTCTTGGTATTAATGAAATAAATATAATGTGACAGACAAGATTTGTCCCTTTTTTTTTTTTTCTTTTTTTTAAAATCAGAATATACACTTCTTACAGGTCATACAAATTAATCAAGACAGCTGGACTAGAATGTTGGGATTTTGTGTTATTTTTATTTAAAAAAAAATAAAATATGCAAAAATTTGTATTTCTTACTGTAAACAACTTTGGACCTGAATGATAAATAATCATATCAGAAGATGTATTAAGCCTAAAAAGCAAATGCATGTAAAAATAGACAAACAAACAATTAAATAAGAAGACTGAGGAGAGAAAGCTGGTCTTAGTGGTCAGAAACAGATTCCAAAGGACAGTCTGGAGTTTTCAGGAATTTAAAACTGAATAGGAACATTTTTTTTTTCAACCATATAAATTAAATAAAAATGAATAAAACTGAGGGGGAAAAGGCATGTTTATGCCAGGCAAAAATATTAAAGTCAATCTACGCATTTCTAGGAATGTGCTTAAGAAATTAGATAAAAAAAATTTAGTTAGCTTTGAACACAGAATAATGGAAATAAAGTGAAACTTATCAGTATAAAAGGTAAAAGTTGGGCAGTAGAGGAACTTGGTAGTAGTTTCTTCTCACACATATAGTGATGAGCCGAAGGCTTGCCTAGTTTCCGAAGCAGAATAAGTTTCATTTTTACCTACAGCTAGCTAGATCCGTGAAATCTCTGTATTGCTCTGTTAAGCTCTTGGTCTCATATATTTTTTACTGAATTGAATACTATGCTTTAATTACAAGCAATCATTTCATTTAGTTTAAACTCCTCACCTTATATTTAAATGCTTCCTTGTTCCTGACCAAGGAGAACTTTTTCCTTTTTTCCATCTTGTTTATTTTATTTTGAAAGCAAAACCCAGATCTTTTCATATTAAAGCTTTTTAGGTTTTGTCATTTTCGTCATTATGCTAAATTCCTAAACATCTGGACTGTCCTCTAACTTTGATATTACTATCAAAATATTATAAAACCTGAATCACCTTTCATTAGTTCATATTTACATGTATTTCCATAGTGTTTTGCCAAACTTTCATTGCTTTACAGGATGGAAAATCTAGGTATTACAAGTGTGGAAAAAAATTAAAAAAAAAAACCCAAAACATGCAGACTTCTTTTATTAGACAGTATTGATATGGTTTGACAAGATTTACTTGAGTAAAAGGAGAAAATGATAAAGAATTTGATTGTGTTATTTTTTTTTCCCATCAGTTGAGTGTCATTATGCTAAATAAGGTGTCAGGTAATTCTAATCATGGAATAAACCAAATTCCATGGTTATCAATCTAAATAGTAATTTAGATTGATCAAATCAACCTAAAAATAATAAAGTAAATAAATTAAATATTCAAGTTGGGTCAGATGTATTGTAACCAAAGGAAGCAATTATGTGCATGCATTTTGGGGGATTTGCTTCCAATTTTGAAACCTCCTATAAAGAGAATTTTTAAACCATTTGTGGGTTGTTCCTTTTATGTTCAAAACCTGGTTTCCCCATTTCCTTAGTGATCTGTCATTAAAATTATGTTGCAAATATGATGACAGCATGCTGTCAACACTTTACACTCTCATGATCACATCTTGACAGCTATTTTATTTAAGTAAAAAACCTGATCTTCCCATTTTTTTCTGCAGTGGTGGTATGAAGACCGATTACATATAAACCAAACCACAGTGGAACATTTTAAAACATTGCTGTTGTTTTCATAACCACCATGAAATTCCAGAACCTCTACTGGAAGAAAAGGTACTTCAGTTTTTCCTATCTATGTCATACTTCCATAATATTGTAATTCAACTTGATGTGACTTGATGCTGCTCTTCCTCTTCTCATTTCCCCATCATGGGTTCTCTCCACAGACTACACTCTACCAGGATAAACCTACTCCAGCATGGTCTCCAGGGCTTCCAGAGAAACCTGTGCTCCAGCACCCAAAGAACCTGTTCCCTTTTTCTCTTCTCACACCTTGGAGCCCACAGGGCAGTTTCTTTCACTGTTGTCACTGCTGCTTGCTATTTTTTATGTTATAATCAAAATTTTTTACAAAGAGGCATCACCATCTGCACTGCAGGGTTCAGCCATGTCCTGAGGTGGGTCTGTTGGAGATAGCTGGAGCTGGTTGTGTCCAGTTTGGGTCATCTCTGGCCTCTCCTCACAGAGATGACCTTGCAGCTTCCCCACTGCCAGCACCAGGACATCTGCATCCCATGGAGTTGAAATCACACTTTAAAAAATTCAGTTGATAAAATAGTTGTTTTGGTTTAGACCATTAAGGAAGCTATGTCTTCTTTAATAAGACTAGATTACATTTCATCCTCTTTTCTATAACTATCAGGCTACAGTTAAGGATTTCTAAGGAGTTAAGGATATCTAGGGAGTTTTTTAATGTTCCATGATAAATCTCTATGTTTCAGGCATCCATTCTCCCTTTCCTGACAGCTTTTGAAATATTCAGGTCCTAATTATTTATGCTTCCTTAAATACATTTCAGTGCAGAAAATGAAGGTGAAAACATTCAGTCAGTGAGGAAAAATTATTCCACATGGTGACACCTTTACAACAGTTCTGTTAGAGAAGAAAAAAGTATAAAACTTGATGCAAGTTAGGGGCCTAGTAAATGCTGAGGTACATTATACACAGCCACACAGATACACATGCACAGAGAGGTGTGTGTTCAGGTTTTTCATGGCTTTCCATGCTGGTGGCTACTAAGCATGTGCAGGCAGTGACTGGCATCAGTCAGTCCACCTTATGAGCAGTACTGAGCTGAAACCCATATATCAGTTCAGGCTTTGCCTAGATTAATGACAGAATACTACTTTGCAGTTAGGTGTTGCCAAAAGAAGGACCAGTTAGCTCCTAGAGAAAGCTGTCTGCAGCCTGAGTAAGAATTGTCAAAAGTGGAGTTAATTGACACTCTGTCTAGTATTCCTAGCAGAAAGACAGGGATTGAACAGATGTTGAACAGATGGTGAATTATTTTTGTCTCTAGCACAGGTCTGAGCAGCACTGTTAGTATACCTGTGAAAATAATGTATCTCAGCAATTCAAGGAAAAAAAAAGTCTGTGTGATATCTTCAATTTCCAGTCAAGTCTCTTCCTATCCAATTGTGTCATAACAATTTACTAACCTGTTTTGGATCTGACAGTCTTGCCAGACCCTGTAATTTCAGATAGATAGCTATACATGCATAATAATGATGATATTAGTGGCATGCAGCTTCCTCTGTATCTGTCACCTCTGCCCACTCCTCAAACATCATACAATAGCCCTAAGAATTCTTAGAGGACACCTTCTTACACCAATAACATTTGAAATCTCTGGTGTATAGGTGAGTGCCTAGAGCTTCTTAATATAAAGCTCACGTAACTTGTCCCCTCCTTGCTGAAAGAAATTGTAACAATTTAGTTAAATCACTTCTTAAATTGATTTAAACTAGTGAAATCCCTTGTGTAGATACTCTTAAATTGGCTTGAGGGTGGCTAATCTTTATGTGTCTCATTCATTTTGATCTCAAATTTAATTATATTAAATTGGCTCAAATTCTTTGTGTACACTGAAGCCTCAAGTCTAGCAGTCCAAATTGAATTTAATGATGCAGGGTCAATGGGCCTCAATGAACTTAGGACCTATATGAACACAGCAAATTTAGAAATTCCCTCTGAGGGCCCATGAATCAACAGCTGCAAAAAATAAACAAAAGTTTTCAATACAGATATTACTCTGAAGATTTTATTTATTTTTAAACTTTTGAGCAGATGAGACTGGTGATATGTAGAGCAACTATTTTTGACACATTTTGGCAAAAATTGAATACATGTAATATATTTTTGCTGTCTTTCTTTTGCTTCCAGTTTCTTAAATTTTCCTGCTGACTGTTGCTGGGCCTGTCAGTTTTGGCATAAAACTGAGAACGAAGACATGCATGACCATCTGTCCAAATGGTTCCAGTTCATCATGATTTCTAGTCTCCATTATGTGCAACACAGAAGTACCTTTGACTGTCTTATATGTAGAACCAGGAATATTGCACGTAAGAGAAAATAAAAATAATATCTGAAAATTCCCTTTTTCCAGAGCTAAGGACAATTTTAATCAATGCATAGAAATCAATAATATTCATTCTTCCTTCCACCAGCTTTGAAGTTGTTATTGCACTCAGTCAGACTTGTGAATATATGCAGCCTACTTTCAAGACTTCTTCCATAGTGCAGACTGGCACTAGAATAGGAAGAAACGCCTTGTATGAGATAGGGGATAAGAAGAAAATTAAAGGGAAATAATAAACAGTCTATTGTTCCAAATACTGAAGCTCCATCCCATTATTAATTTCAGCTTGATAAAATTTGCTAGCGACTCATCAGTTAACACTGATAAATTTGCAGCTGTACAAATGCTGCCGCTTTCTCTGATTTTTGGCATCAGTGTGTTATTGCTAGATTTGGATCAAGACAGAAGGTTCAAACCCTCTCTGTCTGGCAAAGACTCCTTGGCTTACTCTCCCAGCAGCTTTGTTTCATTCTTCTGTATCAATGGAACTTAAAATTCTTTTCCTAGTAGTTACTCTGAAAGGCCTGTGTAAATCAAGGTGCCTTTTGAATGCAGAGATATGGTCCCAAACAATAGCAGTTGCTATGGGAGCAGAGCACGGTGCTTTATGCAGACATGTAGAAGGAGGAATGGAGGAGGAGTGTGTGTATAGTGTGCAAATCTGCTACAGGATGGCCTAGGTGCTGATTGTCTCCAAGTACTATGTTGGTTCCCCTTAATACACTGTGGTAAATCACATTATACATCAGAGGACACAAAACTTTGTATTTAGCTGAGTTCTATTTGTTTACTTATAAGAAGAGTTATGGTCACCAGAAGGCTCATTAAAATTGATTTTCATAGTACCTGCCTGGAATTAATGTGTCCTTGATATAGGAAATTATCTGGAGTTGATATATATGGCTACCTGGAATGATTCCATTTATATTTAGCAAATTTGTAGTATCTTGTGGGAGAGCCAGACAAAAGATCCAACTTTGCTGAATGACTGCAACAACATTATTAAAAAATAATGCAGGCATACATTAAAGCAGTAATGAGAGTGACAAATTTGTTTTAAATTCTAAGGTTAAAAAGGGACATTTGCAGACTGAGGAACCAATCCTTCAAAGAAAGATCAAATAGCACTATTGTTCCTTCAGTAAAACATAGGTTTATACTTATTTTCATCACTAGCAAGGGAGCCTGTATGTGTACATTTATCTTCCAATATGGCTGAAGCAGAGAGAGATTTCTTTGACTAGGAAGATTTTTTTTAATAGATTGAAAAAAAGTTGTGGGTATTTACTTATTCGCAGGTTGTCTAAACAAGAGTTAAGAACTGTATTAGCTCCCTGGGACAGAAGACCTTAAAAAGTCAAGCAGATGGCTTAATTTGTGTTCATTTCTTTCAATCATCTTATTTCCATGAAGGAATCTTTAAAAAGGATCATTTCACATATCCAGATTGACCAGATATAGCAACATAGAAGCACAGTAAATTGACTTTTTTGTTATATTTTAACCTCCTATGTTCCTACTTACACCCTCCAGTGAAATTATTCCATTTATCTCCTATTAAGATGCCCTTGGAGTTTGCTAATACATGAAAAATTCAACAGTTTCCTCTTCAGCTCTCCCACTTTTCCAAACGAATGTCTGTTTGCATGTTGTTGTTTTGTTGGTTTTTTTTTTTCCACCACAACATGAACACAGCAACTACCTTGTGAGCATTTTCTTACTTCCTTTGCATAATAACATATGCTGAGATTGTGTGGGCAGCCTTGATCCCTAGAAGAATGCTTTGGAGGTGACATAAAGCACTTGCATGAAAAGTAGACAGATTGCTTCAGGCAGATGACATAAGATACTATTACTTACCAGGTGTAAACCCTAGGTGGGGTTACTTACTGTATGTTGGGACATTATGACAGTGTGTGAGCAACCAGTTAGCATGGATGGTGTAACTCATTAGACCACTTGCAAACTCCACTGCTTTCCGTATCTTCTCTTTAGCCTCAGTGTGCATGGAGTATTTATACACATAAGTCACTTTCCACTTCTCTCAATACTCTTGAAATAGTGACCAAAATACATAATATCCGTTTTTAAGATTTTTTCTAACTCTCTTGTAACACAGGGACAGGATGAAGGGACACTGTTAGGCAAAGGAATCACTTTGAGCCTGACAGAATTTGCTGTTTAAGTGAGTAGTGATTCAGTGTTGATAAACATCAGGGAAATCAGAGTGGTACTAGCTTGACAAAATTTGAGATAATATTAGACTTAGAATTAACTAGCTGATAAACGAGCAAAGTGGTTAAGCTATTTCCATTTACAGAGACTCTTACTCTTCAACCAGGAGACTTCAGTATTCTCTTCTGCAGTCAGACCCGGTTAACAGCTGTGCAAAAGGGCACACACTTTTTTGTTCTTTAGTAAAAATCCAAACACTGCAAGTGCTGCTGGTGATTAGAGATAAAATGTTTCTCTCATCCCCCTGTAGATCTCTAGCAGATGATGCACTTTCCCAGGCAGAAAATTCTTTAGCTCAGGCAACAGTTTTACACACATATTAAACTGGAACAAGCTTACTCTACCATGAAAAAAAAAAATCAATCCTTATGCTCTCAGCCTTGAATACTGATCTTGGGGTTTGTCGTCCTTTTCTTTGTTCTAGAACAATGAGCTGCAGAGTCACATAGTCAACTAGTAATCTATCATATTTTTAAGATGTGATAGTTATATTTAATAAAAAACTAAAGGAAGTTGAGAAAATAAAGAACAATCATATACTATCTAAGATGGAGCATATCCTTTAACTAAAATTTTTAGACAAAAAAATATTAAAATAGTATTCTATGTTGTGTTATTAACATTTATTATATTCACATTTAGTATATAATTTATATTATGCTGATGTTGAGTATTTTGTTAGCTTATGTCCCAATTTCTGCTTCACATGCTCTTATTTAAAAATAATTTTAAAAAGAGATTGGTAGGAAAAAACCCTTTAATTTTCTATTCTGATGAGATGTTTCATATTTCATTTTCAGTTTTCTGACCTTTGCACAGAGACCAATCTTTCAACTTCTACACTTATGATGCAGGCCAAATCAATCACTTAGGAACATGAGCAACCTTCAAGATTTTCAAACTTAGTTATTATAGTTTTCCCAAATACAATGTCTAAATTCTTGGGTCCAGTAGGAAATAGGCCAACCAATCTGACCAAAGTAGACTTCCTAAGATACCTAGCATCCCCGCCAAAGGTGTAATTTTGATATTTATTGTGCAAATAAATTGTAAAAATTTTTATTATATAAAGAACTTGAAAAGAAATAGTAAAATAGATTGTATCAAGTAATACTAAAAGTAAAGCCAGATGACTATATTTATTACAAGTGGTTTACCACGGAGTTTCGCTCCCCTTTGAAATTCTAATTTTTAAAATGCTGGAGAGAGAAGCTATCAGTAGATGAAACAGTAATAATTCTCAACAATAATTCAAATCAAAAAAATCTCAACAATAATTCAAATTCAAACGTACCAGTAAGGTCCAATTATTATCCAGACTCTGTGATATAGCAACTCTGCTGTAAAATGAAGATCTCTGCCAAACTGTATTTTATGAATATACAAAACACTCTAGAGACACTTCCCAAATTAAATACAATAGAAGTTTAGTGACACAAATAACGTAAAACTAGATTAAATCATTCCAGTATTTTAGCAAGCATCCTTAATGTTCTCTTACTATTTCAGTAAGTGTACATTATGTGTAAAGAACAAGATTTAGATAAACAAGTTCATCTTTAGATTAAAATGCTAGTCTTATTAAAGAATACATTTTTTTAGATTAAGTCTCAATAAACTTAAATTAGAAAGAAACTTACTGGGTTATGGCAATGCTGAATCAAGTAAATGACCGAGAGCAAAGTAAGCTTATCATGGCTGTTTAAGAGCTTTTATAAAATAATTGCCTAAGTGTGCTTAATTTCAAAAGTGTCCTAATATAATTCTCACTGGGAATGAACAAGGTCATTTATTTTTAAATTAAAAATCCAGCATGTTCTTTTTTTTTAAAAGCAATGACATTATAAAACTACTGTGATTGGTACTATTATACAGTTTATGATGTCAAGAATTCAATGATGTGTAAATCCAATACAAACTTTAATCGACAAAACAGAGAAACCAATTTTGTTGCATAATGTGGTTTCATATCTTCAGTGTATTTATGTGGTAGATTTATGTAATGACTGTTTTAAACAAAAGTAACCTTTTCCTTTCCTAATTGAAAATGGTAACTGGATCTGCTCTATCTCCCTCAACTTGTTGGTTTTTGGATTTTTTTTGTATGTAAGGTTAACATTCCAATTTGAATCCAAAAAAAGTTGTGAGAATATGTGCATAAGGATTAATGACATTGTACTATCTTTAGGAAATAGGGAAAAATTAGGGAAATATTCAAGCCGATGTACTTAGGAAGGAGCAGGCAAAGGCCTAATAACAATAAGAACTAAACATCTGATTTGCCTTGCATATAAGAAAATTGATTTATTTTTTGCTGTCAATTTTGAGTGACATGTTATGGTAGTATTTTCATAGAGCAATCCCCTCCTGGAAACTGCAACAGATATAAATATAATATTCAATATTAGAATTCTATGATAGTTCAAATATATTCTATACAGAATTAGCTCCTCTTTCAACAAGGCATTTATGCATGTTCCTAATCTTGACCTTTTGAGCTAAAGAAGATCCAAGTATGAACTGGTAAATGTGATGAACTTGAAATGATTAATGCATTTGCTAAAAATATTACCATCCCCTAAAATGTGTGACTAGATTTTTGTGACCAGCTTCAGGAAGTTTCAGCCAATCCTAATGTATGGGAACTCATAGGCACCATGTAGGTTCAAAGTCTTTCTTAACTTTCACAAATGGTTAAATTCCATTTCCTACTTCGGTATGTAAAAACAATATATAGGAGAGTTCCTTTAAAAATTGGCTAACTACTGTTACATTCCTTAACTAGCACATTGGTACTACTGTTACATTCTTTAACTAGCACATTGGTTTCCCAAAACTATTCTTTCATCTTTCATAGATGAAGCCAAACTTTTCTGTAAAATACCAGCCAGCCTAACAACATCCCACTAAACTAAAGTCTATTTGTAATGCAGTGGTTCAACAGAATAATATCATTTCCCCAGAATAAGCCACAATGTCAGAAAACAGAGTCTTTGGCTGATTCCATATCTACCAAGATACTGAAGGATTCAGTAGATCAGTGAAATGGAAGAGAATGCATGATTTGCTTGTAGATTTTAAGAGATAACAAGTGAATAACATGTTGAACCAAAGCAGGGGAAAGAAGAAAGATTAGGGCCATCTCATGCCCAAAAAAGATCACCAAAAAAAATTTAACTGCTAAAGTCCTTTCTTCAAAACAAGAAAACACAAGTTAGCACAAGTAGTGGAACTTTTCTCTTTTGGTCCATCTTGCCCCATCTTGTTAATTTGGTCTGTATATGTAGCAACATCTATACGTAATTCCTTTAAATGTTTTCCTGTAACTGCACTCTATGTTATAAATCAAAATTGTGAATCAAAATTTGTAAGTGTTCTGATATATCTTCCCTTGTCTAGAAGAAAATGTTTCTCAAACGGGCATGTTCTTTTTTTTCCTAGCTTTCTGCATCCAATTTTGTTAAGTTTTAACTATCAATAAAACATTTTGTTTCTCATACAGCACTTCAGGACAATTTTGATTCTAGTATCTGAAGAGGCAGAGTTCACATGTGATTCATCTGTCTTTCACTAGTCATTTTCAAATATCTGTCTTCAGCGTTGTGACAGATTGGTAAACATACAGGCACTGAGGATGCTCCTAGATAAAACACTTGCAGCAGCAGGGCTATCTTCACAATATTTCCTTTGCCTGTCCATTTATGAGTTTGGGAATTTTTTATTATCTTTAAGTAAAGATTATTAACTATAAGTATTATCACGTTGTATTTCCAGCCAACTGATTTTGACCTTTGTTTGCCACTAGAGTTGTCTTTGTGATTCCAAAATTCATAGGCAATTAATGCGTGTGGTTTATACCAGTCCAATGTTAATTTAAGTCCAGATGCTAAAAATTTTGTCACACTATAGTCATTCTCTAGTAGTCATAATAGTGAGCAGTAAAATAAATTACCAGTGTATGATTGTTTTTGACCACTAGTATTTACAAGATTGGATCTAAACTTCTAAATGCACTCCTTAAAATCTTGAAAAAAATTGGACTCTCTCCACCCCTGAATTATAACTAGGTTAACATTACTGTTTCTTTTACAGAAAGAAAGAAGCAAAAGAAAAGCAGATGATGCTGGTGGACTTTTAAATCTGAATCAGAGACTGGAAGAAATGATATGTTGCACCACAAAAACAACTGACATGGTAAAAAATTAATGGTTTCTGGAGAAAAGCTTATTTCCTTTGTTATCTGCCTGTGCTCTGTTTTCTTGTCATGGATGCATCAAAAGTAAAGCCACCTGGATCTTCACAACAAAGCCCCTGTGTCAAGACTTGAGAAAAATGTGATTGTAATGAGTCTCTGGAGTTAGACATCTTATAAAACGAGGTCACTGTAAACTGACCTTACAAACCATTCACCTGTCTATCCCGTCACATACTGTCTTCTACTAAACACAAAAAAATCCCCAACATTTCCCTAAAGGCTTCCACTTCTTCTCCTTCTCTTAGCTCAGAAGAAAAGACAAGAGAATTATTTGCTGCCATTTAGATAAAGGTGACATAGCAGACATTTTTTTCTTGTTTTTTAGACAAAGGATCACAGACAGCAAAAGAATCCTTTTGCTTGTAGGATAATTAAAAACTAAAAATAGTGGAGGTGAGAAATTCTAGCTCCCTTTTCTAAATAAATCAATGCACTGAAGTGGATTAACACATGATCTAAAAGAATGGAAATAAAAGCTTGCTTTTGACTTTTGTAGGTAGGGCAATGTCTTAGCTCTTTCTTAATAGCCGATGCTACTCAGGGAAAAAAAATGATAGAGTCATTCCTGCAGCTAAAAATCCTTTCTTTTGTGGGATGACAATGTACTTTTATATACACAGACACTCATATAAAAAAAATCCCCCTTCAAAAAAACCCCCATAGCATTAACATTTCTAAAATTATTGTAGGTCTGTGGTATTCGATACCACAGAGTCCTACATTCCAATTAAGCATAATTACCTATCCAAACCATAGCCCCTGCGATGAGCTCCGTGCAATAAAGCCAACAATACTGTTATCAACAGTGAGCAGAACAACGTAAGTATTGCTATAACTAAGTATGTCTAGGAATTTTCTACATTGTGGATGAGAGCACCAAATTTCATTAACCATTCATCTTACAGACTGTCCTTGCTTATTATTCCAGTTTTATTGTGCTACTCTTATGCGACCATCTCAGGAACATTATTGTACCTTCCCAGAGCACTTACAAACCTCCTTAAACTAAAATTTGGGAGGACTGAGGCGGGGAGCATGCTGCATCTATAAATATTTTCCAAGTATTAGAGAATTTGCCCAAGGGAGAATATTTTTTAATTAATATCAGAACTGATCTGAACTGTTCTATGCTGAATATTTTTCACACACAATCTTTTTTTCAGAGCTTAAAGTTCCTCTTGTATTATTGTTGCAAGGAAAGGATAATGTCTAGACAACTCTAACATACTGAAAAGGGGTCAAGATTTTCTGTACAACTGTCA
Organism: Florisuga fusca; assembly: GCA_038090715.1. NCBI lineage: Eukaryota > Metazoa > Chordata > Aves > Apodiformes > Trochilidae > Florisuga > Florisuga fusca. The sequence goes on from JAAWXA010000214.1 coordinate 39,282, forward strand.
GACCCATTTATTTTAGCAGGGAAAGGTCAGACATGTCTAGTGAAGAATAAGGATTAGTATGTTTCTAAATCAAAAGGTAAAATATGCCAAAAAGAAATTATAAAGAACAATCTTCTTAGGATAAACAGCCTCAGTGAAACCAGGTAGAACAGTAGTAACCTACTTTTGAAGGGCTAGATGTCACTATATTTAGTTGTAGTTTATGTTTATGGGGAAGAAAATAAAGGAAGTCTGTTTTGCAGGTTTCCACAGGGTTATTCTGAGATAAAATTATGATTTATTTCAAGAATACTTGGATAATACACTGGAAATAAAAAATATATTTGTGTCAAGGACTTGTAACATTCCCAGAAGTTTGCAGCTAAAAATGTGTAATATTTTTTTAGATACACAAATAAAGATTAAAACATTGAGAGAAATTTACTGCAAATTAATACAAATTAATTTTAACCTAAAAATTATAGGGCGTGTTTGTTGGTTTGGTTTGATTTTCTTTAGGCCAAACGGATAGAATTGTAGAGTGGTTTGAATTGGAAGGGACATTAGAGATTATCTAGTTCCATGTACATGTAAAGATGAAAACATAATTTTAGGCCAAAATATATATTAGATATGAGTGAATCATATTCTGTTAGCACCATTGCAGTATACACCCATGCTGTGGGAATCCATCAAGGAATTAATGTAGTGGGGCATTTTGGATTTTCACTGGCAAGATATTAACATGTTTTTCATCTATTATACTGCTCTGCCCTCTGCCCCTGTAGTGACAGCACCATATACATCTTAAAATTCTGTTTTCCTTAAGGAGAATATATCAACAAGATTTTGTTTAAATTTTGTAAATACTTCCACAGCTATAGTGTAAGTTCTGGTAGCTGGCTTCTTCCTTCAAGTCTTCTTACATTTCATCACACAAATGATGAATACAGTTTGTCTCTCACACACCTTGCATCTAGTTTGTTTTGTACCATTTTGGCAGCTATAACCACTACCTGGTTCAAACAAAAAATATCTTTGTCTACAAGCGGAGGCTTTGGCAGAATGCCACACGTTGAAAACCCTGTAAAATTAGTTCTCAACATCTTGAACTTAGAGCCCAAGGAACTTATTTTCTTTCCAAATACATAATTAAACTTCATGACCTTAGAGTAACTGCAAACTAGAAATGAGATATTTTTTGCAGAGATTTTGCATTACAGTTGTCTTTAGTTGAAAAATATTTTCTGACATCACTGACTCAGTTGTATAAACAGACTTTTCCAGAAAAAAAATATTCTTAGTCAATAAATAAATTAACTATAAATGAAAAAAAGGAAAAAAATTAAAAAAAAAAAAAAGAAAAAGAAGAAGAAAAATTAAAATTTCAATTACATTAAGGCTGCATCAAGTTTATGCAGGACCAGCATAACCAAATTACTATGATCATCAGGGAGCTTTTAATTTTATTTATTGACCATTTTTTGTGGTCATTTTGTGGTATTCAGCATGCCAGGAATACATTCCTTAGGTATGTGATCAATTACTATTTTAACACATTGAACTTAGAAGTCACACTCAATATTTTCTCTGGGTAATTTATTTCTGCAGACTTCTCCAGCCCTTGGTTTTGTCAAGATCAGAATCCGGAGCATGGAAATAATATACAATGCCATTACCCTGTTTTGAAAAATAAAAAAAGTTTTAATTATGCTCCTTCATACTGTCATAACTCTGTATGTATTATAAAACACTTCTGACAAGGCATTTCAAATTTATTTACCAGACTTTGCTTAAAATGTTTGTTCTGGCTGAATAGTGTGAAAGAGTAGGTCTGACTTGAGATATTGCTTTTCCTCCTACTTCGAAGATTAATGAGTCAAAAAAAGATAAAAGCACAAGGGTAGAAGTATGATGTTTTCAAAAGATAATTGTACTAGCAACAGTCATGATCGTTAGATGAAAATAAATAAGTAATTTTCATTATTGTGTGTTCCAGAAAGGAAGCAAGATTCACTGTGAAGGAAAACATAAAGGAGGGGAAATTAAAGGTGCTGGAAAATTAGCATTGATCCCAGAGTTCACCTGAATTTTTATTTCCTCGTTTCTGTCTTGAAACATCAGCTCATATTCTGATGTTTTTTGAGAGTAAATAATACTGCATTTAATGCAAAATAGACCAGGCTTGAATAATTCAAGGGCTTTTCTTGCGAAAACAAAAGCTTTTTATAATTATCATGTCACTTCTAGTTCTGCTGCCTCACTGAGTATAAACTCACGTGATAGGTGTCATTTGGGTTCTGGAAATAACTTATTTTCCCAGACAATTGAAAGAAAATGATAAAATGAAAAGATGAAGTGAAAACTACTTATTCTGCCCTTGCCAGTAGTCAAAACCAAAGTAAGATATATTAATTTTGCCTCACATGAATTGTGAGTTGTGAATAATGCTTACAAGAAAGAAGATGAATTAAATGGCAAAAGAGGCAGTACTGCATTATCCGATGCATTGTACTTCACTCTGTAGTGTTAGTCAAAAATTCTATACTGTGGACAACTAATATACATTAAATCACCCATTGCAAAACTGATTCAGCCATCTTTTAACTCATACCTACCTGTTAACTAACTCTTCTGTTTACCATTCATCTATAAATCCATTTACTCTTTCTCCAGACTATGCAATTTTATTGATCCTTTTGTCCTATTTAAATCCTGTACTGACTTAGTGTTTCTTTACATCTTTATCCCAAATTTGAACTCCTTTTCTTGCTGACCTTGTATATATCCCCCTAATACTCCTTGGATTCTGCCTAGATTAATTGAATTATCAAATCTTCTTACTTGAAGCTTCATTCTGCAAACTGAATGCTTCCCTGTACTAAAGCAGGCACCTCAGGTTTATTCTTCTATTTCAGTTCAAGAATAAGACTTTCAGACATCTCACAATCACTACGAGTCCTTTACTGAGTAATTTTTGTCAGTATTTCTTTCTTCTGCAGTTTACACATTCTGTACTTTATGAAAGCGGAGGACCAAAAATGTGCTCATCACAAATGTGTAATCAGAGTGAGACGAGGGAAATCTGTGAATATCTGAAAGATAAGCTTTGTGAATCACATGGGCAATTCTCTCTCTGATTAGTCTGAGTGCACACATCAGGTTATGGATAATTATCTGAATTCTCACTATGGGCTTCTAAGGCTTACCCTTCATTAACCATGGCAGGCTGGTGTAATAAATCTTTGATCAAGAGAGGTTCATGTTTATCTGTCATGGGACACCAACAGTTTTGCAGCCACCAGGGCAGAATTCTAACTTAAAGTCTCCAATTACTGTTTACACATTATGGAAAAGATCTTGGAAAATGGAAAAGGAACACTGTTTAAGTGAGACCTTAAACTAGTGTTAAACATAATTGCGGATTTAGTTATCCAAATTTGAAAGCTGTAATGGATGTCTAAAGAACTGGCTGAGATTTTGACAGACGAGTTACTGACCCATTCAATTTGATCTGTTCTTCATTGTAATTAAAAAAAAAAAAACAAACAAACTCAAGAGTAAACTACAATATATACACAGAAGCGGTTCTAATACACCAGTATGAATTTCAACATGTATCTTTTTTTCCTTTACTGAATCTTTAAAATGTACAAATTGTTTTGTTAACTTTCCAATGATTTTACACAAGAGGCTTCAGTTTTATTGATTTCTCAGGAAATTTTCATGTTCTGCTCCATCCTCTTTATGCGCAAACAGCAGCCGGGGGTAGGATCAGGAGGAATAAACTGAGTATAAGTGATAAAGAAGTAAGGTAAGGAGAGGACTTTTAGGCCAAATATATGCTTTTAGTATTTTTTATTTACAACCCACCAAAAGTTGGAGGTTAGCTTTAAATCTTGTTGATCTTGCTATTTATTTTGGTAAGCCAATCAACATTTCTGCATTCAGTTAAAATCAGACTTTTTTGATAAGCAATAATTCCCTGTGAATTTGTATCAAATCAATTGAACAACAGCTAGAATAAGGTGCTATTTTCAGTTCTTGTAATTGGAACACCTCTTGGGTAAAATAATCCAGTATTTTACTTTTTATACAGCATGTGATGTTGGCTTGAAATTCCTTGCTACTTTTAGTGTGACTTCTTTACATCTTGGCAGAACTTTTATTTTTCTTGAGACGTGGCTTGCAGGGACAGCTTGAGAGGTTCATTTCCAGTTCACTTTATTCACAGTCACAAGTGAGCTCTGTTTTGATGGAGATGTGAATTTGCCTCTACAATTTACCTCTAAAAGTACACAAGTTTCCAAGTGTTTATGATAGACCCTTAGAAGCTGTAAGCTTGTATAACCCTGTTGACTCCACCAATTTTAGCCTGGATGAAGAGATAAACATCTTTGAGTTCTGCCACTTCATCTTTCGGAAGCTTTATTTTCTACTTTTGGTAATAAGCTGAGCTGTATCACAGAAAAATGTAGCATCAACTTCCTCAAAGAAGGTAGAGCAAGGAAAATAAAACATTGAAGTTATATCTTAGTCTCATGGTTGCTTTCAAAGAGTTTCAAGTCAGGATGAACACCTTAATTATTTTTAGCATTTTACAGATGCATGAAAAATACAACCCTTTATCCAAAGATGTTTTTGGAGATACATGGGTTTCCCCCTAAAAATTGTCCTGCAGGTTTTAGAAAAGTATTAAAGTTTTGAATAAGGACTGTAATAAAGAAATATTCTCCTAAGGCTCCAGTCTCATCTCACAGGTTCTGTCTAGTTCACTAAAGGCCTTAACATATCTCAGTCTGGGAATACTTGCACAATATAGACTACAGTATATCTGATAAAGTGCCACTGGAACTATAAACCGCTTCCATACAAACAGTGTGATGTGTTAGAGAAGAATTTGTGACTCCAGAGATGATCAGTGTTTAAAAAAAAATTTAAAGTATACCCTGAGCATAAGACTTCCAGGCAACTTGACAGTTAAAATTCTCCCCTGGGGGGTGAAGCACAAAAGCACATGGACACACATGCACATATCCTGCATTGTGAAAACATGGACTATTGTAAATCTTCAACATTTGCTGTGATGCACAACAGTGTTATTGAGTATAAATAAGTACATTAATGAAGTTTTATGTCTCTGTAAACTACTTACTGTGGCAGACTAAAGGTCCCTGGCCACTGAAGAGAATCCACTGCTGTTCACAGTGATAATCTTACTCAAAACTAATAGCACTGTGTACTAGTTTTGGCTGGGATATAGTCAGTTTTCTATTTCAATGGCTAGATTGGTGCTATGTTTTGGATTTTTCATGAAAACTGTTAATAGCATACTAATGTTTCAGTCATTGTTGAACAATGGTGCTTGGACAGCATCAAAGCCTTTTCTTCTCTTCATCTGACCCCATCATTGAGTAGGCCAGGGGTGCACAAGAAGTTGAGAGGGGACACCACTAACCCCAGATGACTAAAGGAAAATTGTGCTCACAATAAAAGCTGAGGTATGAGCTGCTGCAATAAGACATTTCAAAGTGCTTATTTTCTTGCTCTGACCCATTCTCTTAGTTTGTATGAGTTCTTGAAAGAGTCATGATAAATTTGTGTGCAGGGGAAACAAAACCTGAACAGAATATGTTCACACCTCTACCTAATTTCCTTCTTTTATTTTTTTTTATCCTCTGGAATAGTGTTATTTATCAGCATCCAGGCAGAATCACAAACTGTCTACTTCTTCTTTTTTCCCCAACAAAACAATACATTGGCGTAGGCTGGGACAAGGTCAGTCTGCAGGCTGCCATGAAGAATATGAGTTTCCAAAGCAATTTTGATCAAGAAAAGCAAGACAAATTAGCTCACAAAACCCAAAACAAAACAAAAAAGCAAAATGACAAAAAACCCAAACCAACCAAAAAACTCCCCAAAACCCAAAAAAACACCACCACCAAAATAAACCAAAAACTGTCCTTCCTAAATCTCAGTTTTCTTAAGGTCTCAAAAGAACACACAGTGAAAATTGCAAGTATATTTGGTCTTGCTATTTTGTCTACAAACTAGCTTTACTTTCTGCAGAAAGAAGAAAGAAAGGCTGGTGTGCAAAGTTACACTGACTCTTTTCCAAGGTTTCTGTGGAAAACTACTTTTTTTTGAAACAGTTTAGGGAAAGTTTCTCATTTCCACAGAAAATATTATTGTTTTACTTGAAGCTAGACACAAATGTTCACAAACTCTCTACTGAAAACTGGAATACCCCAACTCAGAAGGTTCAATGGAATTTTGAGATCAAATTGCCACCTCTGGGCACATATTCATCACCCTCCTGCGGAGCTGAGGCTTTGAAAAGTTGTAAAAGATGAAGTGTAAATATGAAATAGAGCTTGAATGATATTTTCATTCTCAAATGCCTTCACCCTCTCTTTTGTCTTCAGAATGTCATTATTGGTGGAAAGACCCCTCATAAAACAGAAACCCTTTCCAGTCCTGAGCTGACTGTAAACATCATCCCAACCATAGATGAATGAACAGAGACCTAGCAAGGAAGTCTCCAGGAACCTAGGCACTTCTCTCACTGGGAAAGTTATACTATCTAAAAAAAAACAACAGTGTCTTCAAGATGATATAATATAAATCCGATGTTACAACCCTCCATTTTGAAAGCTTACACTGTAACTTGAATGTGAATTTATTTATTACCATAGTGCATTACAAATCCTTGATTATAAGTTTTTAATAATATGCACTAATAGGATATATGACATAGCAAATCACACCATTAAAAAAAAAAAAAAAAAAAAAAGTGGTCTGGAATAAATTGTGGAAATGCAACAACAAAGCAAAGCAGATGTTTTGCAAAGCAAAGCAAAACACATTATCCTTCTGTTGCTTGAAAAGTGAAACAAGATGGTATTTAACATATCTTAAAATAACCCCAGCAAGTTCTGGGGATGGCTACAGTGATGAGGATTTAAATAAAATAAAACCTTGAAGGGGCTTGAGAGTTTTTTTTTAATTATTATATTTCAGCATTTATGATGGGCTTTTAATCAAAACATACAAATTCTATGTATTTATTATTACTATGCTTTTCTGCACACATACATCCTCAAAATAATTCAGATCACTTTCCTATAGTAGAGTGGTACTTTTCAATAAAAAAAATAAAGGAAAATAAGTTTTGATGGTTTTTCAGCTAATCTATCACATTATGGATATTTTCAGTTTCCTTAAAACTCATGTAAGCAATTTAGACTACAACTTCTGAAGGAAAAAAAATCTCTGTTTTACAAATGGCATTTATAGGTCATATGGTGCACCTGACATATTCTTTTGTAGCATTACTTGCTAACATTTTTAGAGGGATGAATTACTCTTTCAGATCTTAACCATTGCAGCTGCACAGAGAGATAGATATGTTTGTTTGTGTTTTGCTTTTCAAAGAGTATGGGTACCATGAATATTTTATATACCATAAAATGCTCTCTGAAAAGAGGCTAAAACTGCTTGAGTCTTGACTTAGAAAGTGATATGGCACCACAACTAAATGTCATTCTTTATAGGTAAAGGTTACGCTGAGGTAAATACATCATTAATTTGACGTAGGTAAAATTACTGTGCAATGTTTTCACACAGAACAACAAAAAATACCCCATTTTACTCTTTGTTGTTGCAATTTCAAGATATAATGCACATTTATGAAGGGCTCTGTGGAGTTTTCAGATGTTAAAAATCTCTATCCAAAGTAAAAATGAAATCAAGGCCTATTTACAAAAGTAAAATTTATGCATATAAAATCACGAATGTTTTAAAATTTATATTCTGCATCTACAGAATTTCTGAGAAAAAATGAGCAATTGAAGTGCTCTATCTTTCTTTCTTCTTCAAAGCATTTCAGTTTATCCACATTAATGGATGTGATGAAACTGAAAATTCTGCTGGCTTTGTCTTCCATCAGTCTTTTTTCTTATGGAAGCATTGGGTTTTAAGAACAGAGTCCTTTTTATGAAGAAAATATGTGTGAAGATCTCTGAGCACCTATGGGTCTACTACAAACATATATACTGGGCCAACAGAAAAAAATAATAATAAAAAAAGAGATGAGGAACACACACTTGGAACTTTCTTGCTCTTTATTATTATTGTGTGAAGAATCTGGTTATTTTGTCTACACTGCCTTCTCTGTCATGAATTGCACTTATCTAGATCTGTAACTTAGACATTACTGAATATATTTTCTCAGGAAAAGTCTTCCAATTTACACATTTTATGAAAGATTCGAAACTTAACTATACTGAGGTGTTAAAAACTTGAGTTGATTTGCAATACATCCATTACCAGAAGTTATTTTTTTAGATACTAAATTCAGTTTTTTACTATGTCTCCAACATTCTAGTGATTCATGACTTAATACTTCAGGATTAACAACACCAGTGACCTTCAGAGCTATGTGACCTTTAGCACTACTTTTCCTCCAGATTGAAAATATCAGAAATAATGTCTTTACCTCAGTGTTTAAGTCCAAAATCTAGTTTCTGCCATGAAGATAGATGAAAAATCAGAGGTAAAAAATCCTTAGTCTTGGATACTGGGCATATGATTGTTATAATTTATGAATTTGTTTCTCATCTTTCACTTGACACACTTCTTTACATCCAAATTTATTCTTCACTTCAGTCAGCAACATCAAACAAAGCAATTAAAAACCATTTGAGGAATTATCATAGCATAGAAAATGTGGTTTATGACATCACAATACACAAGAAACCATGTGGCAGTACGATATTCTAGAAGGCTAGAAGAAATGGTGCCTTTGTTTCTTGCCTTAGGAGACTTTTCCTTACCTTCCACATTCTCTTTCAATAGAAAACCCACACATTAATGGTGGATTGTGACACACAAGACATGACATGACTTGGTTTCTTAGTGAAGTATCTTAGTAGTTCTTCGTGAAGAAGTATTTTTGTTACTTTTAATATGTTTCTATCTGAGGAACTGCCTGTTTTGCCAAAAGTGATCTTTCTCTCTTCTGAAGTGTACTCTCCTCCTTCTTACTGCAAGTGCACTATTCTTGATGAACTCACTAATAAAGATCATAATCTTCCCTCATCCTTTCCTCTTCTTTAGCTAATCTGAAATTATGAGACAGCATGTTCAGAAGGATGAATTTCTGTTAAGAACAGGGACAAGTGAATTCTTATGAAATAATTTTCACATATTAGTGGAAGCTGAGTATTGGCTTAAGCACATGCATTCAGGTTGTTAACATCTGTTTATTGGCTTTGAATCACTGAAAAGCACGGGCTGTCCTAGAAATATGTGCTTACACCTCATGTTCTGAAAGGCCTGCAATTAAAAAAAAAAAGCTTATGTTTCCAATCCTCAAGAACTGAATCGTATTTTATTTTTCCTTGACTCAGTACTTAGAAAAAAAACCCTAAAAAATTGCAAGAGTTTTTGCCATGTCCTTAACACACACTGTCAAAGGTGTGGGATGTAGGTGCTAGTGAGGTGATTCAAGGCAACACAATCCTTATTACATCTGTATGACCCCCTAATTGATTTAGTTAATATATCTGCTCATTTCCAGTGTTTGCCTTCCAAATAGAATATTAGATCATATATTCAAATTTTGTACATTTAAATTCATTTTCTGCCTTTTTCTGCACCCTTGCACAAATCTAAGTTTAATCTGCACTGCCTTTTTCAAAACAGTTTGCTTGCATCTGTTCTCATAGTAGTCTTTTACTTTTGAAGAAATGAACACTGATGAAAGAGTTGGCTTCTCTGTCAGAACTCTTTGTTCTACCATGTCATAAATTATTCTCTTGTGATGACCAAATGTTGCTAGTTAATGCGAAAAACATTCAGTAATTTTGTCAGCTACACACCTAGGAAGTGTCAGGTCTGAAGAAAATACTTGGTAGCATTCATTTTCCACATCCTCCCAAAAAAATGGGAAAAAAAGGAAAAAATGAACATTGCAGTCTATTTCTCATAGTGAATAATGTTTTCCTTCAGTACATCAGCTGGAGCCAAAACCATATTAATATCTGAAAAATAGGTAATGAAACTGGAAATATGCTACTGAATTATTTCTCACATCATGGAATGAAGAGAAGACTTTAATATAAAACTACCCCAAAATATTACAGTTCTTCCCTAATAGCTTCTCTAGATTTTTGTTCAGTGACATGAGCACTCCATGAGCATCCATGAGCAGTCATGTATAAACTTGCCAAGTAGACTTGATGAGACCTATCATTGTGTTATTTTCTCATTGATAAAAATAAATGGTTTTTTTAGTTTGTTACTACAAATATGTTGGTGCTACCAGTAAGCAGCGTCCAGTGAAAGGGTCTGATCAGACTATGTGCATACTGTTGATTCTTTTCTTCTCATAAATAACATCAAAAGAGATTTGCCATCAGCATTTGGTTTTCTATCATACAGGTTCTTTTACTCATTAGTAGAATAGAGACACAGTTATTAATTATTAGAACTATTTCAACTTGCGTAATGTTAGAAACCAGAAAGCAGTGTATGTCTTCAGAAGAATTTTGATTTGCAAGATTTGGGTTTACAAAACCAAAAGATTACCCATGAAACATACAAAAGAGAATATAAAAGACTTTCGCTTCATATTTTTAATTTCTATTTTGTTGCTTATGCCTATAATCTTTTAAATGATACTTGAAACTTAAGATACAATAATGGATTTGCTTCCAGCTTCTAATTTTTAACTACAGAATCCTTGACAAGGACCTGTTTCACAGATGTGTATGTGCCATACTGAGAATTCATTAAGCCTAACTGATATCCTGATTACTGGAACCTATAAAAGATCTCAGGCCATAAAAGCTGGGTCATGTATTTTTGATGAATGGCTTCTATCTAGTAATTACCTTAAGTGTGAAGATACATTTATACACTGTATTCTACAAGAACTGATGTAAGAAAAATTTCCCTGCTTCCCCCCCATTAGCCAAGAACACCTGTTCTGACAACACATTGGTTTTAAATGGATCTATTAAACAGAAACTATTCACCAATCTGACACTGTGTAACTTAATTTCTGACATAACACATCTATACTGTAATGATGTTCTGGCATTCTGCCTCCATTGCAGTACTACTAGAATACCAACATGTATTTACAGTGATGAAATTTTGCAAGCAAAAAGAGCACAGAACTTTGGGCAAGGGTTAGGGTTAGGTTTAGGGTTAGGGGGGTGTGTAAGGTTTAACATTAGAATAATAGTAGAAATTTTAATAAGCATTCTTAATGTTTATTGCATAAACTATCCCAATTATGGGCATACTTTGAGGAAAAACCTTTTCACTTATACTGGGATATTATAATGAGTATGTTAAGTAAAAAATGTAAAGTTACAGAATTATTTTTTAATGGTGAGGCAATTCATGCACATATGGAATACTTAAACAAAGTAGAATAAAAGCCATTAAAGTATCCCTATCCAGATGAAAAATCATGAAACTAAATGTAAAAAGAGATGGCATTTGCTTTCCACTGACACTTATTCTTTATAACCTGAAAGGAAAGAATATTCTAATAAATGACAACCACTGACTTTTATTTGTGTCAAAACTTGAGTGTCAATAGAGCACTAGTACTAAAGGAATACTGGATCAGAGAAAAAAGACTTGTCCCCTGTCAACATACCAACTGCTATAAGGATGCACAATTTAACCTGGATTTGGGCCCTCGACAGAAGCATCTCCTGACCATGCTTTATTCACATAGCCAGCTGCTGTGGATTAACCTTGGTGGGAAGGCAAGAACCACACAGCTACTCTCTCACTTTCCACAATATCCCTTGTGGAATGGGAGAAGAAGAAAGAAAAAACAGAAAGCAAGAAAAATTGGTGGTCAGGATAAGAATACAAAAAAAAATAAAAAAAAAAATAAAAAAAATTGTTTGATAAGTCAAGGATAAGTAGAAGAGAAAATAGAATAAAATGAAACAAATCCCTCATCACCTCCAATGGGTAGACTGATACCCAGGCAATTCCTGAACAAAAGGTTACTAAACCTTCTCAAAACCCTTTTTTTCCCTTTTATTCCTGAGCATGATGTTATATGGTATGGAGTATTTTTTTAGTCAGTTGAGGTCATTTGCCCAGTTGTGTCCATTGAAGCCCCCTTGCAGTTCCTTCAAAATCCCTAGTCTATTCACTGGGGAAGGGATGGGGTAACATAGAAGGCCTTGATGATGAACAAACACTGTTCAGCAAAAATTCAGACATCGGTGTGTTATTAGCACTCTTTTGGTCAAAAATCTAAAACACAGTATCATATGATTCTCTATGAAGATCAGTGCACCAGCCTAAAATGAAGTATTAGTATTGTATTTGCATGTAATTCCCTTGCACATAATAGTATCTGTCCACTGTCCCCAACCCTAGTAATAAGAATCCATTTCTGGGGAAAAAGTTTCTATTAGTTGAAATTACTCTCTGCAACAATGTTACGGAACTGTTGGGTTTTTTTTTTCCTTAGGGCTTGCTACCTTACAATAGACTCTGCCTGTGGATTTGATCCTTTCTGCCTTTAAAATGTTACTAGGAAGTACTCACAGCAATTTAACATGGAGATGGGATGAGACGTCAGTTGTTAACATTAGGATGTTACCTGCTGTCTGCATTGAAGTCATGACAGGAAACAGCTTTTGATCACAAATTTATGATACTTGGTCCCTGAGCTTGATTTTGTAATGAAGGCTACGAGGACCACACTGCAGGTGATCATTCAGAATTCCTGACACTGTCTGATAAACCAGATGGCAGGTGCAAACATGGAGACAGTGAGCAATCGAGTTAGTAGCATGGGGCAAGAATTCTGAAAGGAGTTTAGACAAGGTATATTAATTAGGGTAGAAGTGATTAGCAGAACACAATGATTAAGAGACATGGTTCTGAAGGGCATATAAAAGGTGGATGCCCTGAAATTATTTGACAGAGTAATGGGCTGAAAGACAAAGGGCATGAACCAAAGCTAAGAAAAGAGTGGTCAGCAAGGGAGTTGAGGATAAATTTCTTCACACAGAAGGTAATTAATATGTAGGACTACAAGCTATTAGGTGGGGAAAGACTAAGGCTCAAATGCTAAACATAACTGAGAAGAGATGGACAGGTAAACGAGCTGCATGCACTAGTTCTATATATTATCTCACAGAACTTAAACTCCAAAATATTTTAAGCAAAATTATTCTTCCTGACTTTATTGCTGGGAAGAACATGATAATTGTAAATATGTCTCCCAAGGAAGCTGTGAATCCATAATAAAGACCAAAAAAAGCCACAGTCCTTTCAAGGCAGGGAAAACCAGAACTCTTAAAACCCAAAATTTCTCTCCCCCCATCATTTTTTCGCTGAATTTCCTGTTTGTAGGTCCAGCCATGGGGCAGACTTCGCATTCAGGAGAAGAGATCCATAATGTAATTTACCAACATAACAGCATCAGCTGAGTGCTCAGTCAGAAAAACAAACTACATGCCATTCTGCATGACTGTTCAACACTGTGTTTGAATTATTTTGTTACAGCTCTTCTACATGGAACCTCCAAAAAAGATCATCTGCCTTCTCCCACTTCTGCTTATCTCTGCACTGAACAACTAAAATAACACAGCCCTTCACCACACTGTACCAAGGTGTTTTTACCTCTAATGTACAACAACCCTAAACCAATACCCCACCCCACTCTTTTTTCCTGCACAACCCATGCTGCCTCACAGAGGCTGATATCAGAAATACATCCCATTGCTGCTGGGAAATTTCAGGCTTAGGTAGCTGGATCTGTTCTTACATACCTGCCAGTTATCATGCATGGAAAAACCAGTCACCGTTTTTCCACTGGATAAAAACCTGTGATGTGTCACCCCCATCGTGCTGTGACACGGATGATGCCTTCCTGCGTGAATTCTCCATCACCTCCTCTCTGTGCTTCCTTCACCTCCTGAGCAAACACAGGATCAGTTAGATGGCACTGCAAGTAACTTATTTCCTTCTGTGAACAGACACACAGACACTAAATATGGCTCTTTTGGAGTGCAGTTCATAAGTCTATCAGAACACCAGCTATGATATTTAACAACTTCGGCTTTCCCAGGTGGAGACTGATGTACCTTCAATCTATGGGGTCGTAAGCAAAAGAGTCAAGTTCTGTATGTGGATTTTTTTGTAGGCTGAGCAATGTATTGGCTGAGGTACAAAAACATTAACTAATTCTCCTGCAGAAGAATTCCTGTCCAAAAAACATATTTACTAGCATCAGATGTTTTATGAATATCTAAATAACATATTGCTATGCAAATTAAAATTCTGCATCGTTGCACTTTTCTCTAGTTTCCTTCCCCACGCAAAACAAAACAAGCCAAAACAAAATGTCAATGTTGTATTTTGTAGGTTTACCATCTCAAAATGCTTATATAAGTAAAACAATTGAATTGCTACAATAGAAATAATAAAATTTATACAACTGTTTTCTAAAATCTGTTTTACAGAAAACCTTCAGTTTTCTGTATTTCCATTCATGTTTAACCAGAATTCTGACCTTAACTGTAATAATTTTTGAAGTCAAATAGATATGTAAACATTTCAAAATAGTTTTTAAAATAAAATTCAAGTTTTCTAAGTGTGAAAACATAATTTCCACATTGCATATCTGCAAGTTCTTTTTATGCAATAAGAGAATGCATCTAATTTTTTAAAAAGCTTTTGAAGATATTTTTATACTAAGATACCACAATGAGCCATTATCCAGTTGAAAATAATGTTCTTTGCTACATTTAAGATCATCAGTAAGGATGATCTATGAAACCTGGATCATCTCCAGACTGATATGGAATTCATCCCAACAGTAACCAAACTTAAGTGCAGGAGAAAGCAAATACAGAATTCAGTTTACAAAGGGCAAAATCTGCTGAAATCTTAAATTATCCTGCTTCCAAAGAGCCTGAACTAAAGGTGTCCAGATGTGCTCCAAACTGCTCAGTGGGCCTGGAGCTTATGGCTAAGAAACTGCTTAAGCCAGGAATAGGTCTTCATTCAGATGGCTCATAGTACAGCAATAAATAGTTTAGGAATATTCCCACACATGAAAGAAGAGATTAGTGATATTGACCTTCTTTGTACAGCTCTAGAAAGGAAGAGTGATAACAGGGAGGTAGCTAGTGCATTGGGAAATTACTTATTTGGCAAATGCTTTGTTTGGACATAGAGCTGAAATATAATTTTTAACAATCCCAAAGACTAAAGCAGGCAGGAAATTGTATTCATACATTCTCGATTCCTTCATATAAAGTGTTTAAAAAGTCAAATTTCCATATATTTCTAAATGCTTTTTTTGGCAGAAAATTCCACATATAATGGAAGTTTATGACCAGAAAGGAATACATACAGACATAAGAAAAAAAAGGCACACCGTCCTTTGTAATTCCTATGACAGATCATCCATCAGTAATATGATACAGCAGATTTTAGGTGGCTAGGAAAGCCATCTTTTTTAGGCTGGAAACATCACAGAAGGCTGAATTCTTATTGTACAACAAATTCAGATATACCAGGAGAATAGGGGCATGGGGGGAAAGAGGGCACGGTGTGTGTGTGTGTCAGGGGGTTGAGGTATGGAGGAAGGGAGGAAATGGGGAATTAAAATATTTTTTTCAATGTGATTACAGCAGTTCTAATATAAAAAAAGAATAATTCCTATTAATTAAGACCATTGTTCCTTCTTGGACTCTTGTCCATTCTGTAACTTCCCACACAGACTCTATGAATATCAGGTATGATCTTCAGCCTGTTACTTTCTTCACAGTCTATTGACAAGGTATGTGCTGTCCTCTACCAGCATAGTCAAATATTTCGTGGTTGCAAATCCAGATTCTGCCTGGTTGTGATTGGGCAGAAAAGAAAGTCTGACTTTACTTCCTTTACTGACCAAATTAAAATGAGACAGACACTTAGCATGCTCTTGTATCTGGCTATTTTTTGTAACACTAACTTGGGCATAGGAACAGCCTCAGGCTGCACCACCAGGATGATAAGGGAGATTTTTTCCCCTTCCCTCAATTAACTTATTAGTATATCATTGATTTCCCTTTCTCTAAAGGTAGTTCACCCATCTGAGGGTAGAGGACAGAACTTTAAGGGAGGCTTGTTTTCCTTACTATACTATTCATTTAGACTGCCCCTTTCCCAACACCCTTCTGCCCTAAAGGTTGTTGCATTTCTGTTTGGAAAGGACTAAGGTAGCTTTCATTTTCCTAAAACAAACTGCTCTGCAAAACCTTAAAATTTTCATTCCTTTAATATTTGTAATGGTTTCAGCCTATGTCTACATTGCTCAGAAAACACAGATCTCTGTTGTGAGTCTATGTACTTGAAAAAAAAGGATACAAAAATGACACAAGTTCATTTATCTACAGCTGGAAAGATAAAACATGAAGAAGGTGTCACATCATGTATTCAAAAAACTGATATATCTCCTTGCTTTCAGTTACATTACTCCTAATATAATCAAGATTTTATTACACAAAAGCAATCACTTTATTCTTAAGCATTTGTGTTCAAACATTTTTATTTTTATTTTTTTTTAAATCAAACTAGTTGCATGCAGGGGTATAAAAAATGTGTACCTGCACTATGTGGATTAGGACTGATGCTTGTACTTGGCTTGCAACAAATACAATGCCTAGTTAACCATATTTCAGTAAAAAAGATAAATTTCAAAGGAATTTCAGAATTAGCATGTAAATGCATATGCACAGGACCTTCACTAGATAATTAACATTCAGCAAAAAGGAAGAGTACATCACCAAACAGAGACTGAATCAGCTTATAAAACACGATTTTACAAATTATTTATTACATTGCTTGTTTTCTCTTACCCACCAGCATAATAGAAAAACCCAGGGAAAAAAATCTGTAACAAGATTACTTCAACTACTGAGCCCAGGGGTGGTTTAGAGTTGCTAATCACCTCTGACTATGGCATGAGGTTCACTTAGGTTTCTTGGCTACATTGACTTCCCTTGAGTTCCCTGTGCTCAGAATTACATAGAATTAACAATTTGCTGCATAACTGATTTAATCAGAACTGAGCTAATACAGCTCTATCAGTAACCGTGGAACTGTAAGCAATATTGAGATACATATATATGTATAAATCACATACACGCATAGTAGTCCTGGAGAGAAAAAATGTCAATCAGTGGAAAATGCAAAATACTACAAACATTTGGAATTAAAAACCAGAAACTTAAAAAAAAAAACAAAACAAAAAAAACCCCCAAACTACTTCTAAGTTATACATATAAGTGCAATATTAAATAAATACAATTGCCTTTAACTGGATTTCTGAATGAAATATCATTCTCTCAATTCTCTAAATGGGTTCTAAACCTCTGGAAAATTTCAACTGAATTTATCAAAACAATGAATATCGCAGTCCTTAAAAGATATTACAAATGGCAGACAGACATTTAATAAAGCCAGTGCAGGAAATAAATGATCCAGACTGCTTGACTTGGACTTATCAGCCTCAAGTCTGATCAGGTGTATGCAATTCTGAATAGCAAGTGCAACATATAGCAGCTACCAGGCCAAGCAAGGGCAGGTGAAACAGCAGTGGCATTGTTAAGTTGCACAAGAATCAGAATAGAAAAGTGTGGAATGAAGGTCTGTTCATTAGTAGTTCAATGTTGGAAGAGATGAAGCAAAGTTTTTACTGTAATTATGTAACTGTGGAAAAGAGAGGTTTTGAGGGCAAGAAATCACACTGTCTTTAGAGCATGCAGGAAGAAACTGTATTTTAGCAGGCTGAGAGACACTTAGATGACCTGCTGAGGCCTCTTGATACAGGAACTATTCTATAAATCTAGGGAAGCAAGATTCCAGTGCACAAAAGATATTATTCTGTCATAAATGTAGCTTCAATAATTCCACTGCTTCCAAAACACTTTTTTTCCCCTAATTGGGTTTTTTTTTCAGATCATATTATGTTGCCCCATACCATTTCCATGCAGTACAAACTTGCTTAGTACTCCCATTTTTAAGGTTGTCTAACTTTTTGTAAAAAAAATAAATATTTTCAAAAAATGACACTGGTATTGTTAGTTCTATAGCAGTAAGCCCTGATCCTAAATTCAATACTTTGTTATCTAATAATTGGAAGTCCTATATCTGTAAGTACTCCTGGGGTCTGGCCCTATTAGACTCAGAATTACAGGTGAAAAAGTCCTAACATCTTTGCAGCTTCTTTTTAGTCCCTGTCAGTAGGAGGATTTTTACTTTTGAATACCATTATGTCCACAAAGCAGAAGAATCCCTGCAAATACTTTTCAGTATTTTTTTCTGTGGGTTTAGTTTTTGCTGGTAGGCAAGAAATGTGACTACATTTTAACTACAAAACAGGCTGTTCTGATAGCTGTCCAAAAAGATATCCTTAACCCTTAAGGATGAAAAAGACGTCATTTATAATTTCTGCAGCAGAGTCCCTTGTAGCTGGTGATTGATGTGGTCTCCATTTAGCTGTCCTCAGCCTTAGATAAACACAATACCTTAAATTAGCTTCTGCTCTAACAGCTCCTGTGTGATTTTGCAATTGGGATATGAAGTTGTCGGTGTCCCCCCTCCAGCTATGACTCTATTTGCCTGTCAAGCAATTCCTCTGTCTGGCCCACCTGCATCAATTTGTGTCCCACAGAGCACAGTAATGCAGAAACCTTCATATGTCAAAGTTTTTATAAATTCAACAGTATACCAAGGACTGTATGTGGACAAGTCTGTACAGGATGAGGACAAGGCTCATGTGAGGACTAATGAAAATAAACAAAGAGAAAAAGAAAAACAAACCCCAATCAAACAAACAATCAAATAAAAACAAACAAAAAACCACAATTAAAAGACTATGTTAATGTTATTTATTACAAAAATGTAAAAGTTCATTCCAGAGAACAGAACCATTAAACTGCCATTAAACAAGATCTGTAACAGTACACTGGTTCCTGTCTGAAACTGAGAAGCCTGAAGTTCTCTTTGAAGTTCAACCTCAGTTTGAATGTCAGTAATGGCTGAAGAAGTTATGCTCTTTGAGGAATATATCACTCAAGACTTTGCACAATGCTGCCCTTCCAATTAATCTTCCAAAAAGAGAAAATAGGATTTATACTGATTTCTTCTTTTTAGAAGAATAGAGAAACCTAGTAAAATCATATTTGCAAGAACTTAGACAAAAAATATTTAACCCCAATTAATCAAAGTTTTAAGATCTTTCAAAATTTTGTACAGCCTTGGGAATGTAATTTTCTTAGTAGGAAGAGTAAACGAGTTCCTGAAATAAATATTACAAAGTTTTCTTTTATTTTTTGGTTCACATCTTCCTTCAAGGGAAAGTAAAATAAACTATGAGGTGGGTGTTGATTTCCTTCAACAGTTTGT
>JAAWXA010000215.1:0-13456 GCA_038090715.1 Florisuga fusca
GGATTTAACTTTGGACGCTACTGTGCAGGTTATCCATGACTGTGACATATGTGCCGCAATTAAGCAAGCTAAAAGGTTGAAACCTCTGTGGTATGAAGGGAGATGGTCAAAATATAGGTATGGGGAGGCCTGACAAATCGACTCCATTACACTGCCTCAAACCTGCCAGGGTAAGCGCTATGCGCTATGTGCTATGCGCTATTTGCTTACAATGGTGGAAGGAAGTACAGGATGGCTGGAAACATATCCTGTGCCTCATGCCACAGCCCGGAACACCATTCTGGGCCTAGAGAAACAAGTCTTGTGGAGACATGGTACACCAGAAAGAATTGAGTCAGATAATGGAACTCATTTCAAAAATAGTCTTATAAAAAACTGGGCCAAAGAACATGGTATTGAGTGGATATACCATATCCCCTATCATGCACCAGCCTCAGGTAAAATTGAAAGGTACAACCGACTATTAAGAACTACCTTAAAGGCAATGGGTGGTGGAACTTTTAAAAACAGGTTAAGCACTTGGCAAAAGCTACCAGGTTAGTTAACACCAGGGGTTCCATCAATCGAGCTGGTCCTGCTCAATCAGATCTTCTACACACAGTAGATGGGGACAAAGTGCCTGTGGTGCATGAAAAGAATCTGCTAGGGAAAACAGTTTCGGTTCATCCTGCCTCAGGCAAAGGCAAACCCATTCGTGGGGTTGTTTTTGCTTAAGGGCCTGGACACACTTGGTGGGTGATGATGAAAGATGGAGAAGTACAATGTGTACCACAAGGGAATCTAACACTAGGTGAGAATACCTAATTTTTGCTTGTCTAGCTTCATCAGTAGTGCATGGAATCTTTAAGAGTCGTGAACTTGTATCCCACATTAACTACCGTTATGTGAATTATTGCATAAACTAACAGTATTCTGTGAGTGTTTTTCAGGATGCTTTTGTGGTGATGAAACCAGAACTAGGTTCATTGACTGGCATCCAGTAACTTCCTTGAAGTTAACACCTTCAACCTGCAACTTGTAGACCACGTACATGAACTGTGACAATTGCTCCTTGTTTTAAGAATCTGCTACAACAGATGAACATCTGCATTCATAGACTGAATTACTTCGTGAATTTTAGTAGAGAGAGATAGCAATAATTTGTGNAAGAAAAGTGGCCGAGACTTGATCTCTATACTGACTCATGGATGGTAGCAAATGCCTTATGGGGCTGGCTAAAGCAGTGGAAGCAAAACAACTGGCAACGTAGAGATAAACCTATCTGGGCTGCTGACCTGTGGAAAGACATTGCTGCTAGGTTAGAGAAACTTGATGTAAAAGTGCGTCACGTAGATGCCCACGTACCTTCATATCGAGCTACCGAGGAACATCGAAACAACCAACGAGCAGATGAGGCTGCTCAAGTGTTCCAAATAGACCTGGACTGGGACCATAAAGGTGAACTGTTTTTAGCTAAATGGGCCCACAGTGCTTCAGGCCATCAAGGCAGAGATGGAACATATCGACAGGCTTATGACCGAGGGGTGGATTTAACTTTGGACGCTACTGTGCAGGTTATCCATGACTGTGACATATGTGCCGCAATTAAGCAAGCTAAAAGGTTGAAACCTCTGTGGTATGAAGGGAGATGGTCAAAATACAGGTATGGGGAGGCCTGGCAAATCGACTATATCACATTGCCTCAAACCTGCCAGGGTAAGCGCTATGTGCTTACAATGGTGGAAGGAAGTACAGGATGGCTGGAAACATATCCTGTGCCTCATGCCACAGCCCGGAACACCATTCTGGGCCTAGAGAAACAAGTCTTGTGGAGACATGGTACACCAGAAAGAATTGAGTCAGATAATGGAACTCATTTCAAAAATAGTCTTATAAAAAACTGGGCCAAAGAACATGGTATTGAGTGGATATACCATATCCCCTATCATGCACCAGCCTCAGGTAAAATTGAAAGGTACAACCGACTATTAAGAACTACCTTAAAGGCAATGGGTGGTGGAACTTTTAAAAACAGGTTAAGCACTTGGCAAAAGCTACCAGGTTAGTTAACACCAGGGGTTCCATCAATCGAGCTGGTCCTGCTCAATCAGATCTTCTACACACAGTAGATGGGGACAAAGTGCCTGTGGTGCATGAAAAGAATCTGCTAGGGAAAACAGTTTCGTTCATCCTGCCTCAGGCAAAGGCAAACCCATTCGTGGGGTTGTTTTTGCTTAAGGGCCTGGACACACTTGGTGGGTGATGATGAAAGATGGAGAAGTACAATGTGTACCACAAGGGAATCTAACACTAGGTGAGAATACCTAATTTTTGCTTGTCTAGCTTCATCAGTAGTGCATGGAATCTTTAAGAGTCGTGAACTTGTATCCCACATTAACTACCGTTATGTGAATTATTGCATAAACTAACAGTATTCTGTGAGTGTTTTTCAGGATGCTTTTGTGGTGATGAAACCAGAACTAGGTTCATTGACTGGCATCCAGTAACTTCCTTGAAGTTAACACCTTCAACCTGCAACTTGTAGACCACGTACATGAACTGTGACAATTGCTCCTTGTTTTAAGAATCTGCTACAACAGATGAACATCTGCATTCATAGACTGAATTACTTCGTGAATTTTAGTAGAGAGAGATAGCAATAATTTGTGTATAGATGTATTTAGGAATAAGAGATAGTAATGATTGGAGCATGATGCAAATGGTATGGAAGAAGGGGTGGAATGTCCTGGTCTGGGCCAGGATAAAGGTGATTTTCTGGTTTGTACTTTTTCTTTCAGCTAAGTTTCTTGTAAGTAGCTGCACTTGCTGAAATTAACAGCCAGTTTCTCACACAGTGTCTGCTTCTAGGACTGATAACACTGGATGTTTATAGTTACTGCTAGAGACTGGTATGCAGACCCAAGGACACTGCTCAGCTCTGACGAAACATTTTACCCTGCAGAAGGAGTAAAGAGGTCCCACCTGGACCCCTCCTTTGGGGAGGCCCGAGACAAGACAGATGCCAGAAGTGACCAAACAGAGTATTCCATCCCATACATGTCATACTCAGTATAAATTTGAGGGATCACGAGGGTCAACTCCCTTTTCTGCTCCCTTCCTGCCCCTTCCTGCTCTTCCTGCCCTTCCTTCACCAGTTCCCTGTTTGCTTCGGCATCCTGGGAGGATTCCGTCCGTTCGTCTGCCTGTGGTCCTGATCCGTGCCAGCCTGAATGTGTGTGTTCCTGCCTCCAGCTCCTGACTGTTCCTGACTGCAGGAGTCCAGCCTGGGCTTTCCCAGGGCTGCCCTGCAGCCTCCGTGATGACGTGAGAGTTATTGGGGGAAAGGGGGGAGGATGTGGGATCAATCTTTTCCTGTATATTTGTATGTATTTAGTAATTTTTTCCTATTTATCATTACTGTTTCATTACAGTTGTGTAGTTTAGTTTCCAACCCATAAGTCTCTTTCCCTTATTCTCTCTCCTTTCCTTATCAGGGAGGACAGGGGGATTAATAGAAAAATCTGTTATTCGGTTTACTTGCCAGGCCATGCACCCCTTCAGGGATATGATATTAATGGCATCACGGAGACATGGTGGGATGACTCTTATGACTGAAGTCTTGGAATGGAATGATACAGGATCTTTAGGAAGAAAAGGCATGGATGACAGGGAGGTAGTGCCATCCTTTGAGTCAATGATAAGATGGAGTACATGGAGCTTCAACTGGGGATGGATGAGGAGCTGACCAAGAGTTTATGGGTCAGGATTAAAGGGAGGGCAAGGACAGGGGACATTATAGTAGGGGTCTAATACAGGCCACCTGACCAGGAAGATCGAGTGGATGAGACCGTTTATAGACAGATAGGAGTAGCTTCATATTCACAAGCCCTGATTCTCATGGGGGATTTTGACCATCCTGATATCTTGGAGGGACAGTGCAGCAGGGCATAAACAATCCAAGAGGTTCCTGGAATGCATTATTGATAACCTTCTTCTCTAAGTGAGAAAGAAGGCAATGAGGAGAGGTGCTATGCTGGACCTTGTACTCACTGACAAGGAGGGTCTGGTGGGGAACATAAAAGTCAAGGGCAGCCTTTGCTGCAGTGACCATGAGATGGCAGAGTTCAAGATCCTTAGGGCAGCAAGGAGGGTGCACAGCAAGCTCACTACCCTGGATTTCAGGAGAGCAGTCTTTGGCCTCCTCAGGGACCTGATTGGTAGAGTACCATGGGAGGTACTTTACCTCTGGAGGGAAAAGGAGCCCAAGAAACCTGGTCACTATTCAAGGATCATCTCCTCCAAGCTCAGGAGGAAGTTCCTACCAATAAAGAGGAAGTCAGGCAAAAACACCAGGAGAATGACCATGGATGGACAAGGAGCTCCAAGACAAACTCAAACTCAGAAAAGAAGCCTACAGAGGGTGGAAACAAGGACCAGAAGCCTAGGAGGAATACAAAGAAACTTCTCCAAGCAGAAAGGGATCATGTTAGAAAAGCTAAAAATATGAGCCCTCTCTGGAAGGGAATGGGAGATCTGGTTACCCTGGATATGAAGGCAGATGAGGTATTCAATATTTTTGCCTCAGTCTTCACCAGCAAGTGCTCAAGCCACACCACCCAAGTCACAGAAGGAAAAAGCAGGGACTGGAAGAATGAAGAACCATCCATGGTAAGAGTAGATCAGGTTCATGACCTGCATTGGGCAGCCCAGGTAAATTCAAATTGGACCCCTTTGCTTTCTAAACTACTTCTCAGAGAAGCCTAGGTGCAGATGGATCTAATTCCCAGGGAGAGTGATTAAAATGTTATGGTTGGAGGAAATGCTAGACCTTCAGATAACTCTTGATCCCATTAAGGTGAAACAACACTCAAGGTCTGTATTTGAACATTATTTTTATATTACAATGATAGAAGGAATACTGATAGCTCAATTATTATAAATGCTCAGTCTGTGCACTCATAAAGGCTGATATTTGATTACAAATTCACAATACATATATTTTCAAGCTGAGCGACATGTGAAAATTGTGGTAGACCTTGCATTACTTAATGATTTTAGGCAGGAAAAGACAGAGAGAGAGAGAGAATAGGAGATTAAAAGATAGATAGATA
The DNA here is from genome assembly GCA_038090715.1 of Florisuga fusca. Classification (NCBI taxonomy): domain Eukaryota; kingdom Metazoa; phylum Chordata; class Aves; order Apodiformes; family Trochilidae; genus Florisuga; species Florisuga fusca. Next base: position 5,091 of record JAAWXA010000215.1, read on the forward strand.
GATAGATAGATAGATAGATAGATAGATAACAGAAAAACACCAGTTCTAGATCCAGCATTGGTCTGGGGGAGGGTTCATAGAATCATAGAATGTCAGGGGTTGGAAGGGACATCTAGAGATCATCTAGTCCCAACCCCCTTGCCAAAGCAGGATCACCTAGGGAAGGCCATACAGGAATGCATCCAGGCAGGTTTTTAATATCTCCGGAGAAGGGGACTCCACAACCTCTCTGGGCAGCCTGTTCCAGTGCTCCGTCACCCTCACAGTAAAGTTTCTTTTCTTCCTATGTTCTAGCTTAAACTCTATTACTTTTCCTATTACTGGACACCACTGAAAAGAGATTGGCCCCTTCCTCTTGATACCCACCCCTCAGATATTTATAGACATTAATAAGATCCCCTCTCAGACTTCTTTTCTCAAGGTTAAACAGCCCCAGTATTCTCAGTCTTTCTTCATGGGAAAGATGTTCATGTCCCTTAATAATCCTTGTAGCTCTCCATTGGACTCTCTTCAGTAGATCCGTCTCTTGAACTGGGGAGCCCAAAAATGGATACAGGTGTGGTCTCATCAGGGCAGAGTAGAGGGGGAGAAGAACCTCCTTAGATCTGCTGGACACACTTTTCTTAATGTACCCTCTTGGCCACAGGGGCACATTGTTGACCCATGGAGAATTCACTGTCCACTAGGACTCCAAGGTCTTTCTCCATGGAGCTGCTTTCCAGCAGGATGTCCCCTAATCTTTACTGGTGCCTGGTGTTATTCCTCTGCAGGTGCAGGACTCTACACTTGTCCTTATTGAACTTCATGAGCTTCACCTTTGCCCAGCTCTTTAGCCTGTCTAGATCTTGTTGGATAGCAGCACAGCCTTCTGGTGTATCAGCCACCCCTCCCAGTTTCATATCATCAGCAAACTTGCTGAGGGTACACTCTACTCCCTCATCATAAAGATATTGAACAAAACTGGACCCCGTACTGATCCCTGGGGAACACCACTGGCCACAGACTCCAACTTGACTCTGCCGCTGATCACAACCCTCTGAACTCTGTTCTTGAGACAGTTATCTATCCACCTCACAGTCCAATCATCTCTCCCACATTTCTTGAGTTTTCCTATGAGGACGTTATGGGAGACAGTGTTGAAAGCTTTACTGAAGTCAAGGTATATGACATCCACTGCTCTCCTTTCATCTACCCATTTGGTCATGCCTTTGTAGAAGGATATCAGATTAGTCAATCAAGATTCCCCCCTCAGTAAATGCATGTTGGCTACTCCTGATAACCTTCATTTCTTTCAAGTGCTTAGAGATGGTCTCCAGAGTGAGCCTCTCCATCACCTTTCCATGGGTGGAGGTGAGGTCGACTGGTCTGTGGTTGCCTGGATCTTTCTTCTTGCCCCTTTTGAAGAATGGAGTGACTCTGGCTTTCTTCCAGTCCTCAGGCACCTCTCCCAATTTCCATGATTTTACAAAAATGATGGTTGGTGTCAGTGAATCTCACAAAGCCCGCTATCACATATTCTTGTTTTTATAGGCCTGTTTTCTACAGGCAATTGTGGGTTTTTTCCACTCAGGCAGACATGTACTGAACAAGCCACATTCAGGAATGTGTTGACGAACTGACCTTGCAGGGAAGAATAACATTGGAACTGGCTTTGTAGCAAAACAAGATAACAGAGTAATGGCAATAACAACTATTTTCAAGTCAGGACAGCCCTCGGTATGGGCATGGACAATAGCCTTTAGCCAATGAGCTTATAAGTTATGAACAAGTTTGGAGCCTGTTAACCAATCATATAATGCCATGCTTGTAACACAGATAAAAGTATATATTCAGCACTAACGAGCTTAATAAATGAGTTTTTTGCTACAATCATATTGGTTGTGTTGGCATAACTTCGAGCCTCCTCGCGACAGCAATTTTTCTGAAACAATGAGAGTGATTGAGTCATATCACAACTGAGCAACTGGAGTAGACTTGCACCCCCTCCACTCCTCCATCTTTATTTCTATCATTGTGTCCATATGTAGGCCATTATGGTTGTCTCCATCCTCTCCACCATAATTTCCATAGGCATCAGGCAGTCCTTTGGAATGCAAATGAGGTTTTGTTTTTACAATGATGTTTTGACACCACTTCCCACAGATGCCACAGGCCGTTCCTCAAACCATCTAAGGAACCTGAAGTACACAAGCCCATGAGACCTGGTGAGATACATCCACAGGTCCTGAGAGAACTGGCAGTTGAAATTGCTAAGCCACTACCTGACAGAAGACATGAAGGCACAGACCCCAATTGCTGTGCACAATCAGAATCAGTTTATTGAGTGGTTTGTTACACTTATATAGTATCCCAATATCTATTGATTGATTTACAATTTGCACCTCAAAGTGCTCTTTCTACTAACATAAAACCTTATCTACCTGTTCCCACTGGAGGCACCTGGTACCGGGACATAACATCATCCAGATGGCAAATTGCTTAAGTTATTTACAGCTCTTTGTTCTTCTTCAGGGTCAGTGAATGCCAGGGAAGCTGCAGCACTCCTCTATCTCATGCAGGCCTGCTCCTCTGCTGTTCTCCTACAATTCTCCATTTTTATATTTCAAAGAACCAAATGAATCATCTTTTCTTCCATCCTCCTGATGCCTAAGATCACTTTAGCAATCAATCCAATAATTACCAAAAATATCATTCCTGCTAAAATAATTAAACCTCCCAGTACCCAGATCCTCAAATTCAACCCTGTGAACCATTGTTTAGCATTTAACCAAGAGTGAGATGATGTAAACCCTTTAAAAAATAATTGATTCTTGAGTAAGTTTCTTCCTTAAGCTTACACATCAAACACATTTACATATCTAAAGACGGTAAACAGGAAAACAAGTCTCCTGGGTCTGGCATTTTGGACTAGACAACAGAAAATTAACATATCTAAATCGACTGATAAGTTGTCTCCGGAAGAATGCTCCGCTCCGAAACTATCGGTCTACCAGTAACTCGCACGAGGGAGAAATAAGGGGGGGCTCGCTCCCCTTTTTCATTATAAAAATACCCCTGAAAAGAAGCCTGCCAGCCCACAACACGGAGAAAGCCATGCGTGAACCAGCGGGCCCCGAAGAACTTCGGGCACCCGACGCAGAACCCTGAGGCAAAAAGTGGCGGAGCGGGTTTTTTTCCTTCACACTGCTACAGCAACGCGGTAACTGAACTTGACTCTCCTCCCCGGTTCCCCTTAACCTTTAATTTTCTGTGCCTTCCCTAAAAATAAATCCTTCTAACTTGTTTAAGTTTTAAAACGTGTTAGCCTGCAATTCTATGCATCATCTCTGAAACAGAGGCTGAGATTTCCTCATAAACAAAATATTAAAATAATAACACGGATCACGACACCAACTCAGATCATTATTCAGCGATTGCCATATCTTATCCATATGCATATCCTGTAATTGTAGCACTTGTTTTTCTAACTGATGTTTTAGGGTCTGTAGATGGTGCTTAACTGACCCATCAAAGGCTCCTTGCAGATGAGCTTTTACAACATCCCACTCATGTAATGAGCTGTTCCATTCTAAGGACGAGACACACAGATCTCACTTATGATATTCCCAATCACACTGTAACATTAGATGTGTCTGCAATGCAGCTTGTTGTTCACCCAGCCAAATCACAGTAGCCTCTAGCACATCCAGTCTCACCAGAATTTCCTCATCTATTGCTGTTTGCACTTTCATATCCTCGGTCACATTTAACAGCGCATGTTTAACTTCCTGCGTCATTTGAATAGATGTCATTAGTGCTGTGACCAAAGCAACCATGGAACTGATAATGACAGTTGCTGATATAATGGCAAATATTAGCCATCCTAATTAAAAATTAGCCTTGTCCTTCTCTTAACCTCTCCTGCATTGCTGTGCAACACCTTTATGATATGATCTAATCAATTTTCACTTTCCCATGTCCTGGTCAAGTTCACAGGAAACCACAGTTCAGACCTCTGTCAGAACGGCATCACTAAATAATTATTTCTTATATATTCAGGCTGAATACGTCTTAAAAGTGATACTCTTAAAAGCTAATTCAAAGTAACTAGTTTTCTCTCTAATACCTAAATTGTCTACATTAATAATCCCATATACATAAGGATGAGTAGTACAGATAGTAGCCTTAGAGTAATCATAAACACGGAACTCCACAGGATTATTGCCTTTGTTTTGAGTAAGATGAGCCTTAGTTCTGTTTACAAAAGGCAATGATGGTTGCTATAGATTATCTTGGACCTTGCTGCCCAAATGGTTTTGATACATCTGCAATATGGGTCCAGAATATCCATCGTTGTTCCACTCGGTAGCACAAACCCTTATGAATCATCTATAGGGTCCTCAATCCATGATTTCTGTGTCTTTCACTGTATAATTCAAGTTTACTCATCTAGGAAATAATCCCATGCATTGTTCCCAAGTAATATGTGTGATTATATTCATTTGCTTAACAACTTTACAATAGGGATAATGAATTCTACGAGTTAAACTCTATTCTTGCCCTGTGACACCTGGTAAATCAATACTAGTGTAGTTAGTGATCTTATCAGTCACACGTACAGCTAATATATGTCTTTGAGGAGTAAATGTGACAGAATGTGTGATTGTTAGCATTGGTAACACAGACAGGCCAATAATCTACTGTGTGAGACATTATACAAAGTGACATTTTCTCTCAGTTGTCTCACTGTTGGATGTACCCAGATGCCACCTGCCCAAGCAGTATCATTCTTGGTGACTGCAAAAAGATGCATCCCACTATGTCAACAGTCAAAATAGTGGTGGATTCAGCAGATGAGCTTAGTACACTGCTCCGCCTTTTTCATCTGCTTTGATCGTTGTCAGTGGCAGAGATGCTAACCACACCGACCAAATGATCCATGCTGCTAGTTACTAGGTGGTGGTGCCAGTTAATGATGAGGGCAAATTCTCTTTGCTGTAAGCCAGTATGGTCCTGTAGAGAGAGAAACACAGCCATAACCACAACCCCACATCAGTAATGGTACCGGACCCAACCATTTATCTGAATGGATGTCCTTATACCACACTTGAGGATGCACTTCTGTTTTAATAATCTTGTCTTTTTTCATTTGGTGTGAAATTGTCATCTCCTCTATTTAAGAAATTGAGTACAAGCATTGCCTTTGCTAGTTTTTCATGAGGCATAACACTTGATCTTGAAGCCAGGTAAAACCTAGAAAGAGAATATAATGTAGCAATACAGGAATTAGAGAGTTAAACTCAATATGCAGGCTTAAGCAAAAGCATAGAGAACTTAGTATTGAGAAACAACGGAGGTAATAAATCTGCTAGGGTACAGGTCACTGACATAAAGGAACTAGAGAATGCTAGCATCCCCAAAATAAGACATACTTATGAAAACCAAAGGGAAATAAGGAAAGAGGTGAGCTAAGCAGTCACCATTTTTTGTCAGATATGGAAAAACCCTGCCAAATGCACAAGGAAACTACCCAAATTAGGAAAAGGTTATGGAAAGGACACCAGTTCATGAGGATGAAGAACAGGAACGACCCCCAAAATCCTCCCCAAATTGAAGACCACGCCTCTAACTCCGCCTAAACTCCGCCTGTTATGAATATTAAGAGTAGATGTTGCAATATAATGAATATTCATAATGTATGTTGCAAATGCTTGGCAAAATTCTATAAAAGCTGAAGTGGAGCAGTTTGCCCAGGACAACCTGGCTGCTCCCCATCCGTTAATAAATACCTCCTGCTTAAAGGCTACAAACTTTGTCTCTGAGCAGTTACTCTGCCCGTGCCTTGTTTGGGGCATAAAATTGGCATCAATCCAAATGTGCCTTTTAACTTACTTAGCATGCGCTTCAATGTAAGATGGGACCTTTCACTATACTTTGCCCAGTTGGTGAATGAGGTATGACAGTATGATGTGTAATTCCCCATTCTTTAAAAAATTCCAAAAGAGCAGCAGATACATATGTAGCACCATTATCAGTTTTAACATCAGATGGCAGATCCATAGTAGCAATTGCTTTCAAAAAATGTAGGCGTATATCTTTTGCTTTTTCAGTTGCATGTGCAGTAGCTACTATGAAATGAGAATAAGTATCTATTGATACATCCACATAGTTAAGATGACCGAATTCAGGAATGTGTGTAATATCTGATTGACACCCCTCATTGATGTAGATTCATGCCATACTACCATCGCCTTGTGTGAGCATGAAGATCCATCCAGGAACAGAGCAGGAGCTTGTAAGCGGGCGAACCTTTCTTGGGGTGTGTCACTCTGAAGTCAAAGAGGTGTTCTGCACAGTCAATGCTCTGATTCCTCTGGCTGCTCGAGAGTGAGCTCCGCATGGGTTCGGAAGCTCACCTTTTATTGTTCCCCAATCCTGCTCACACACAGCTGAGGCAAACTCTAATTGGGTCCAGGTGGGCTTAACCCAAGCTCACGCCTCCCACCTTGTAATTAGCGTCTTAGGGGCTATGTACGCATGCTCAGGCCATTCTTCTACACATTTTGCTACAGGAGCTTCCTTTAGTGGTACTGCTATTAAAATAGTAGAACATTGTATGGTTAATTAATTGCAGTTTTGCAATCACTTCAGATAACATTTCAAATGTAGACCGTACTGTTTTGGTGGAATGATGTGACAAAAATTGCCATTCTAGCATCCAGACATTTTTTCCATCCCATTGCCCTAGTATACCAAACGGCTGGAAAGTGTTGTTTATCACAAAACCTCTGAGAATTAATTTTGGATCATAAAAATGTGCAAAAGACTGTTTAATTTTAGTCATAACAAGTTCTAGTGCTTGAAATGCCTCAGGATTCAATTGCCTAGGTGATATAAGATTGCTATCACCATTCAATAAATGAAATAATGGAGATAATGTCTCAGTAGAGATAGCAAGCAATGGTCTTATCCAGTTTGTTGTCCCTAAAATTTTTGGAGGTCATTCAGAGTCTAGATATTGTTTTCAATTGTCAATTTTTGTGGAGAAACCCAGATTTCTGTTAATTTCCATCCCAGGTATTTCCAGAGTGGTGCTGACTGAATTTTTTCAGGAGCTATCTGTAAGCCATAATTTTCCAGACATTTGGTAAGTAAAGGTAAACATTTTTGGATTTGACCTTCATCACTTGCACAAAGCAAAATATCATCCATGTAATGAGTTATCATAATCTTAGGATGAGCTTGATGAACTGAATGCTGAATGCACAGTATATTGACAAATTGTAGGACTGTTTTTCATACCCTGTGGCAACACTACCTGTGGGGTTTTTCCATTCAGGCAGACATGTACTGAACAAGCCGCATTCATTAATGTTTTGACGAACTGACCTTGCAGGAAAGAATAACATCGGGACCGGCTTTGGAGAAAAACAAGATAACAAGAGTAACAGCAATAACAACTACTTTAAAATCAGGACAGCCCTTTCGTAGGCATGGACAATAGTCTTTAGCCAATTAGTTTATAAGTTAATAACAGGTTCGAACCGTGTTAACCAATAATGTAATGCCATGTTTGTAACAGTGATAAGAGAAGAGTATATATTCCGCGCTACCGGGCTTAATAAATGGGATTTTCCTTCAACCACATTGGCTGTTTATGGTAAACTCCAAGCCCTATCCGCAACATATGGCGCCCAGGACAGAGACGCTATCCTCACAGAACTGCTGAAGCCTACGCAGCAAAAAGGTTCGAGTGCAGGCGGAAGGAAGTTGGCTGAATCGTGCTGACCCCGGCACACGAACCGACACTCCGCGGGAACTTGAAAGCGGAAAACGGTGAGCCCAGATTTATAGAGTAAAGCCTAGCGCTAGGTCAGGGAAAAACCTGGGGAGGGCCCCCCAAGCAGCCAGACGGAGAAGATGGGGATCACGCTGTCCGTGGAAGAAGAGACAGCGGTAAAACTTCTCCAAAAAATTCTCTTTGTGAGAGATATAAAATATGATAAGCATACTTTACAGCAGTTACTGTGCTGGGCAAAGCAACATAAGTTTTTTAAGGACTATAACGATTTATTTGAGGTTGCTCTCTGGGAAGAATTGGGAAATATGCTTTGGAAGGAGGTCTCGAAAGGGTCAAAAGAGGCGGCCAAGCTAACACCGACCTGGTGTACGATAAAAGATGCACTGAAAGAGTTAAAAACGGAGCGGGAGGTTGCTCATAATGCGTTCGTCGCGCTGGGGCCAAAAGCACCTAGCGCTTCGACTCCTTCGCTTTTCGTTCCCCCTCCCATGCCGGGTATCCCAGGGGCCCCTGCCGAACTGCCGCCGTGGCTACAAATTACGCCGCGACCCCCAGTCGCGCCGCACCCTCAGGCTTCGCCGCAGCC